>JACXGK010000230.1:13825-70483 GCA_016801125.1 Novumbra hubbsi | reverse complement strand
CATCTTCCAGTATACCTTCTGGGACTCCAGAAGGAAGCTCTTGAAATCTTCTAATGAGATCTTCTGCTCTGGTCGCTCAATGAACCTGATGGAAAGTTAGACATGTGTTACACCATCTATGGTAGGACAAATGGAGGTCAGGGTGTGTGTGTGTATGTATGCCTACCTCTGTAAAAAAGGAATGTCCATCTGAAAAAGACAATATAATACAGTTAATAACTCCGCAGGAAATCAGAAAATCGTCTTGTGTGTGTGTCAGCCTGACTGCGTGTGTGTGTGTGTGTCAGTCTCTCTCTCTCTCTCTCTCTCTCTCTCCTACCAGAGATGCTCTGCAGGTTTTAACTGGCTATATTGATTTGGGGGCCATTAGTCAGCAGACTGATGACTGGTGGGGAATAGGTCAGGGCAGATCGGGGAAGAGCATCCTTTAGAACCAGTCTAAGGACTTACAGCTTTTTGGGCGTCAAACATCAGGCTGCGATAGAGCTGTGCAAACTGGCAAAAGGTCACATCTCCATTCCTCAACTCAGAGTCCTAAGAAAAAGAAATGGGGGTGGGGGTTAATCACAATATTTCAGGAAAACGCAGGTGGGGAGGGAGGTATCAAGATGTAATGTGTGAGGATGTTACCGGAAGTTTCTCTCGGAGGAACTTCATGTTGGGAACTCTGTAGTTGACCTGGCACAGCATGCTCTTCAGATCCTTACAGGATATCCTAAAATACACAGAGCAAAACAGCCGCCATGACCAACACACACAAAGACACTGGCAGGCGAAAACATGGAGGCAGGTGCAGACGTATGGAGAAAGGCTGTGCCTTGACCTCAGGACTACTTTCAGGACAAGGCTTTTTGGAAACTAACAAATCTTAAACGTTTGGAGCTATCGACATACACTTGCAAGGAGACATACACTCAAATCCCACCCCCCCAAACAGTTTCCTGCAGCAGGAAGCTGTGTGCAGGTTTGCAGCTGAGCGGTTATGTTCCTTCACTGCACGTCAGGCAGAGAGGTTCACAATCACACAGCGCACACCAGTCGGTGCCAAACGCAAAGCCAAAATGATTAACCCTTCTCTGATGATGCAAGCGGACCGAGGACACCGTCCTTTACCAGCAAGGCCCCGGGCTTACCTGCCACCGCAAGAATGACCAAACTACGGCGGTGACGGTTCCACAGTTAGGCGTTAGGTTATACCCCCAGTGGATCCCAGAACGCGGATACATTCCACTGGCGCTGCCTAAGTGGACGGATTACAGAACCCAAAACCATGGCAGAACGCGAGTGGCGCTCAATCCACTTGGACGGGGTCCTTCTTATATGATTCATAAGTATAGATTGCCTTCACTTACTTGTCTTCCCGGTTGCGATCCACGGCATAAAATTGCTTCCGTAACCACCTAGTGGGAAGGGGGGGGGGGGACAAAAACATGCCAAATGGAGCATTAGAAACACGGCCATTTTAAAACCAACGGTCACATAATACGCAGACAGAATGGAGTGGTACCTCTCAATCTGTAAGGGGGTGGGAGACTTGAGCGTGTCCGCCACCAGCCAGGTCAGCCCCTTCACCCACATGATCATCTCCTCGTCGGACGTGGCTGAGGGATAAGTGTGTGGGGGTGGGGGGAAATCAGGGGTCAAGGTTCACATTTTGGACACAGTGTCACGGCTCACGGTGCTGTCGGTCAGCCAGGCGGCGTGGAGGGGAAAACACAGGCGACGGGGGATCGCGGTTTACCTGCGAGGCTGAGAGCTTTGAGGCGGAACTCTGTGCCGTGGAGGATGACGAAGCAGTGGGCCTGGTCCAGCCGAGCGGCCGAGTCCTCCACGTAGCGCTCAAAGTCCCGGGACTTCTGGCCCGTTCGAATCTCCTTGATCTCCCTGATGTCGACTGGAGTGGGGCAGGTACGTACAGGGTGGTTAGCTAGTGGTTTCTACCTTTAAAAATGACCTCCCAGAGGTTTCAGAAAAAGGCTGTGTGTCTATGTATGCGGATGACAACCCTTTACAGGTCTGCAGTGAAATGTTGAAGAAATCACTTTAGCTCTCAAGTTGCAGGGGTTGCAGATTTTATCTAACTGGATTACGAACCACAAACCTGTTCTGAACATATTCAAGACGATGGGCACTGCATTCGGAACAAAATATGAATCAAGCCTCAAGCCCCAGCTGAATTTGGTAGTGAATCTGGTACTGATGTTGCTGTAGAGCAAGTACAGCAAAAAGCTTCTGGGTATAACCATGGATTTGTCACGGTCAAGAGAGTTCTCCACATCTTTTGCCCCAATAAATCTAGCTGTAAGAATGTGAGAAATATTAAGAGAGATCTTTTTTTAACACCATATCTGCAGACGCAAGTACGATCACGTTTTGATTACCGCTCTGTGGTCTGGTCAGGACCTACAAAGATAAACTAAGAGAAGTTACCACCGGTTCAGAGTAGCTCGATCTGCCCTTCGGTGCACTTTGAGAACTAATACAAACACAATGCACGAGCGACTCATCTCACCATCCTAGTTAAAAGGTTGATGAGAGGTTAAAGGCATGTATTGAAAACCCCAGAGCGTTTGTATAGGCAGCATATACTAAGCTCCAATGCACACCCATCCCTACAAGACATGCCACCAGGGGCAAAGGAAGGCAGTGTTGTATAGAGCTATGGTTTAATGGAACACCCCTCCAGGCCTCGTTTTAAAAGGGAAGCAAAATGTCATGGCAGTTCATATTGGACATGAGTGTGCATTATATATTTATTTTATTTTGCATGTTGAACATGTTTCTGGTTTTTCCTTTTGTTATGTGTGGACACAGGAAAGAGTAGCTGATCGGTGTCTTTGCATCAGCTAATGGGGATCCTAATAAAATTGAATCCACTGGAATTAAGTCACAAACCCTGATTAAATATCGATGGGAAATTAGTCCACGGGGTCTAGTGACAGTGTGACTATTGTGTCTCGAGTTCTGATTTGGCCAGAAGAGTTACTATATAGATGTTAAGCAATCTGCAGTTGCTTAATTCATTGTAGGATGAAGAATAAATAAAAAGAAAACTCCTCCCGCTTTCTCTTGCATCCATTTAGATCAGCTGTTGTACCCTGTAAAAACCCAAAACAGCAACTTTGATCCACAACAAATGTAAAGAAATTCAAATGATGCTAAAAGTGCAACCGGTATCATTTTGATGTCACATCTACTGCGCGGTTTGCAAATTTGGTAGATGTTACATTTCACCAGCCACATTCCTGGAACACAAAGTGTGGGGCTGACCCTCAGTTTGTCATAGTGGCGGCCTTCCAAGTTGTATTAGTGTCAGCGTTTTAGGTTAATTAATTCTCATGGAGATAAAACATGTGTACACACACACACCTCAGCTCCTGCTCCTCTTCCTGCCCCAAACCACACATCCTGTGCCGCTCTCCCACCTACGTGTGTGTGTGAGAAAGTAAATTATTATCTTTCTACGTGCCCACATTTTCTCACCTCACCCTTCCTCTTGAAGAATCTCATCATAGACAACTACCTCACATCACAGAAATATTTGCAGAGGTTGGGCCAGTAGGCATCAGCTGATAAGAATAAGATGTTGGAGAGAATATTTTAAATGTCGGTCTGCCCAAATATTCACAGAGTTCTTGTCTAGCTGCGGTGGGATGGGGTGTAAAAAGACCCCATCCAGAGGTATCACCTTACACAAGGAGAGGAGGGGCATCCTGTCTTACATGCAAAAATTTTCCCTGTCTCTCTCTCTCTCCCCTTTCGTTAATTTCTCCCGCCACTCTCACCGCACTCTACTTCACCGTCTCTCTCACTCTTCCTCCCCTATCGCCCCAGTGTCTCGCCCTCACCTTCCTTCAGCCAGCCTGTCTCTCGTTAGAAACCAGTGACGTATGTTTACTTAAGGTGCAACACAAGTCTTCTGAGGCAAAAACTCAGGGAAGTGAGACACCTACGCTAAAGTATCAGGGAGGTGTTCGAGCTGGGGCAAACTAGCTGGGGCAAACTAGCTGGGGCAAACTAGCTGGGGCTAACTAGCTGGGGCTAACTAGCTGGGGCTAACTAGCTGGGGCTAACTAGCTGATGATGTACGGTCATTGATGTAAGCTGCACTTGGGAATGGTATTGCAAAGGCTGTCCTTTTCCCGAGCCAAAAAAGGAAGGAAAAACCTTGTCAAAGCATGACAAGCCTGCATACTGACACAGTTGTTTCCACAGAGGCACGCAGGTGTGTTTGCCGAAACACACCACACATGCAAACATACACCTCTCACTCAAAAAGTATTTATCTAAATATCTCCTATCCGAACGCAAACCCACTCAGTTCTCATGAAGAACATTATTGATATGCTTCAGAAGAAGCCGGCTCAACGAGACAGAATAACGTAAAGAAAGCTCATTGAGCACACTGGGACAGAACCGGCCAGGGACACTAAAAAGGCCTACACCTCCAATGACTACAGGCGCATTCATCCGAGCCTAGCAAGGCCTCTTTCCAATGATGGGCTTCTGATATGAATGTTCTTTATCTTAACATAGCTTTCCAGTGTTTTTTCCTTTACAGTGACCCTGGTTCATATTTTTTTTTTAATTAGTTATTAGTTTGGGAGGGCCTGAATCAGGTTGCATCTCTATATCTAAATTAATTGTCACTGCTTTCTGTCTTGTCTTGAAAAACAAGTTTTTACGTCGTCCATATTCTCAAGTCTGCTGTTTATGTCCAATATATAAAACAATAAAGCAGCAAACCAATTTTTATAGCGGCACAAGCCAGCACAAACAAAACCATTTTAGGTGAATATGCAGCATGTTGGCAGGGGTTTTTGGAGCAATGTTGCCGACAGACAGAACCATGGCAGAGTGCTGGACCCAGGCACTCTGCTTTCCTTCGTACAACAGAACCGCTATAAGCCATTGTATATGGCGATGCATGACACCATGTTGTGCCTCAATTGTATTGACTAGTGTTTAGACCGTGGAAACAAAAACTCAATTTAAGTATGTGGTTAAATAAACACATAACCACGCACAGTGACTCAGGTCTGTTTGAAGCGTGCCAGAGACACAACGGTCCAGGCCACATTGAAGATTTGGCATTTAGACACACTTTGGTCATTGCTCGAGATGAAGTGAAGAAGCTTGATTGAGGCAGTGTTTTGGAACCACATAGAGACCTGGTTTAAAAGGTTGTTGTGCCAATAAAAGAATAACAGTCCTGGGCTGTGAAATGTGGAGTTATTTTGTCCAAATCTTGTCCAGGTGAACTGGTTGACTAAAACCACACAAACCAAAGAATATGCCCATTAATGTTCATGTTTGGTTAATCATCCTGCATTAACGCTGTCAATGGCCCATATTATGTCATCGATTGGTTTTAATATGGACATGGAACTGGCAGACCACAAAACAAAAAGATTCCACACTTCCAGTAAAAACGGCACATGCTATTTTTGTACCATCTAAATCATAGATTCGCTGATATCACCTTACACGAAACCAGTACATCACACCGCCGCGTAACAACTGCTAACTATCCGTCTTCTTTCCGGGGGTGTCGTTTCAACTTTTTTTTGCTCTATCCTCGGCTGCATCCGGAGCAGAGTGCAGCTTTGCGCGAGGCATCCTGCTACCAGGGAGACCGTTTGGAGTGAGCTAGGTACTCACTAAGGCTCCCTTCATGGCCATACACATGTCCTAAACTGCAATTCATTTGATCTGCCATGAGTTTATGACGTTGACAAAATTATGTGGACTAGACTGCATATAGATCGCATGTTTGTGTTAATAGGCCACAGACCCCAGAGGACTATCTGGACTTGATCTGGCCTCGCGTGACGTTGTTTTTCTTTATCTGAATATTGAACAACACGATTCCAATCTAATAACAACTCTAAATAAATAAAAAAACGAAACAAGTAGCCTACGTAGCCCTAAATCTATTCTGGGATTGAAAAACTATTGGACAAAATCTAATTATTATTTGTACTGTATGCTATGAATATCTGGCAGCTTTCGATGTTCCGTTATTCCAACACAATTGCCCGCAGATAAACAGACCAGTTTGGCATGTTTATCTCCCATCAGAACCAGTTTTCTGTATGCCCAGTTGGGATCTTTGCACATGAATCGGTTAAGGAATGTCAGGTCACCCACCACAGTAGTTTGAAGAACTAGGCAAAAATGTATCTGCACCGCCGTGACTAATCAATTTAACCTAAATATAGCAGTCAAGCAACTATTACCCAATATTGTCCTTGAACATGCTTTCTCTAAACCATATGGCTATTATACTCACTTTCCCCTTCTATTTTATCTGTTCCTCGGGTCCAGATAATTGTCCTGGTCTCAAGTTTGACCTGAAATGTTCTTCTCTCCGGTCGTTGGGACTTTTTGGAGTAAAACAAAGTCAAAACGGTCCCCAACTCAAGATCCCGGTATAGATTGTTCATCTCCGTGTCATTCTCTATCCACGGAACGGGTCCGTTGGAAAAGAAACTTGAGGTCCCAGCCATGTTCACTTCCCCTGTTTGTTGTCCTTTTCCTTTCAGAACAATCTCATCAGCCAAGGGCTAGACAGAGACTGGGATACCTACAAGAGAATAAGGGGAAAACCCATTAAATACCTATAATCTTGAGCATTTGGCTAAGGTCTATTTGATTTGCATACTGCCTTTATGATATAATTTTTTTTTATATATTCGAGAGGCTACATTTGGGTGAAGGCCTAAACCTATACAGATGTATCACGGGCATATGTTGTACAATAGTCTTTGCCATGATGCTAGATATTCATGGCAGTAGCCTAGCCTACAGGTACTCGACGGAGATAAAATAACAGATGAGTACCAATAGGAATATACAGAATCCTTAACGTCATTATATCACCTTTCTCACGAAGATAACGCATGTAAATCCACAGGTTTAACTGTAATCCGCGGCACATTTAAGTAGATTACATAGATTTGTACCAGTGAAGATGGCCTATTAGTTAAATGGAATCAGTTGGTTTCCTTCCAGTTTCCTACCATCTCCATAGATCATCCTCTATTTGTAACCATGAAAAATTCTGCCGACAAAAAAACAGCATTCATTCCGAAAGCAGAATGAATTCAAAATTCCGTGATATATTTTCCTAAATGCGCGGGTGGTGGGTAGTCCTTCCGCCAGGGAACTATGGAAGGCTAAATTTACCGTAAACAAACCCAGGTAAATATCCAAACTGGATTTTACGTCGCCTCGTCTTACCGTCTCAAAATCCAACTGGCTCACGCAAGTAGCACAACAAAAGCACAACACGTCGGTATATGGCCACAATCACGGCCCCGCTCATCTCCGCCGGGCCAACTCTGGCTGTCCTCCCGTGTTCCCCTTTTCAGTAATTATATCATCGTGGGCCTGACGGTAGGTGCTTTAGTCCTGAGAAAGATCCCTTTTCGTCCTGTCACAGTTCCTAGTCTACAGAACGAGCCATATGCAAGTGTGTGGGTCTCAAGCACAGTTTGGGCCCTTCCCCCATCCTACCTCTCTAGTCAGTGTGCAACAAAGATTCGGATAGATCAGCCTCTTAAAGATACAGGTCTGACTTTTCCACCCCTTAGCCGGCTTTGTTTTTATAATTAACTGTTGTTGAAGTAATTTACGATAGTTACTTCTTCAACAACCAATGAGATTAGGAGGCATAAACCTTCTGTAACTCAGTAAGAAAAGTTTCCTACAAGCATGAGAAAGCCGTCTCAAGTGTTTTAAAAATGTAATCACGCGTTCTTAATGAAGATAAAGCAACTGGCAAAGCAACATTAAACGGTCTTTGTCAATAGTATATCTAACATTGTTCATAATGCAAGCAATCACATTTCCAGTCACTTCACTCACATAAGTCTGAGTGAGCTTGCTAAAAGCTTTGCAGCAATGATGTAGGCATATCACAATCCAATGACACATAGTACCCCAAAACACCACCAAAACCACCCCTTGTCTGATCTGTATCAACTCTCAACCATTACACACTTTTATTTTAGTCTTTAATTCAAATGAAAAACGTCTGGCAAACGACTGTAGTCTTGACATTATTTTTTTCTTCCTTCATGACCTCCATTCTAGACCACATGTCTTTTTCTGAAAGTTGACTCATGCACTTTGACACCGATTGCGGCAAAAGGCCTATCGATCTATTGACGTAACCCTGGGGTTCCTAGGGACTTCTATGAGTGCCTTTTCGTCCCCTCTGGGGCTACATTTGGTGGAACGGCCCGTCCTTTGTAGGTTGCTAATGGTTTGGACTTTTTTCATTTTCTGTTGATCCGACAGAAAGTGGAATCATTTTCTTCTTATAGCTTGGAAATAGCTTTGTAACCCCTCCCGGGCTCATTGTTCTGTGTGCCTGGGGTGGGTCTTTTGTTCCTGGCATGATCTGTTACTATTCCCATATGGGTCCCACAGGTGACAATCTGTCTGTTACTATTCCCATATGGGTCCCACAGGTGACAATCTGTCTGCAGGGTGTGTGTGTGTGATTTGTGGAAGTGGGTCACGTGTATCGATAAGTGTGCTTGTTATTTAGCGAAAAAAACAATATGGGTAGAAAAATGTAATCTAAAAAACAGATTTTCAAGGGCTGTGCTTACTTTTTGACATTACGTTAAAACACAATGTAATGCTTATTCACAGTAAAAACAAACATACAACAGTACAAATAAATACCCCATTATATTAAATTGTTGATAGATTTGTATCTATCAGCTTTTATTTTGGGCAAAATCCATATCCCTCACACATTTCTCTTTTTTTAAAGAGCAAGCAGTCATTTGTATCTACACAAAACAGGAGCCAGAACAGTAGATTATTAGATAGACATTTGTTCAAGTAACATACATAATGGTTTTTATTCAGCAAAAGTAGTAAAAAGACAAAATAATAAAAGTCATATCTATCTACAGGAAAGGGAGGCCAGGTGACAACACATAGGATATACATTTTAAAAAACACTGAACAGCGTACCAGTATGTAATGAAATCCAACAAAAATATACATCCCTGAAATAAACAGCAAAATTAAATAACCCCATACAAAACAGTCAAATTCACATTCTCTGTGCTAGAATGATACAAGCGTCATAGTGCTAGGTTAACTATTTATCATACTTTTCATCATCCACCATAAACATCGTCATCTTCTCCTCCGTCCAGTTCCTTCATACAGAATGTAAAGTTCATGAATCTTTTAAATAACACACACACACATACCACTGTTCTGTCCATTGACCATCTCACAAGGCATAAAAGTGCCACTATTTAGGGAATTCTTTATTTAATGAATTAATATTTCTATGAAAATATAGAATTTCTCAATAAATCTGATGGCTAAGATTTTGCAGTGTGAACCAATACAAAAGCTGTAATCTACAGTGCTTCAGATGAGGATCTCAGAAGATGATGAAGCTGAAAGGTCCAGTTAATTTGTTTTGGTCAAACACACTTGGATACTTGGCACTGTCAAAACCCAGCATGGTTTAAATACTTGGAAAATACACTCCTTTGTTCCACATCACATTGCGTGTGACTAAGTAAGTAAAAGAAAAGATTCTTCAACAATCCAATCTGTCAGATCTGAGCTTACTTCAAAGGAGTAAGGAAGGACATGGCACATGCTTCTAACAAGACTTTGGTCAATCGCTAGGAACTATCCTTATATCACACGGTGGAATCAATCACATGGACTACACAGATTTCAACTGAACGGAGGGTTATAGCAACTGTATCGGATTTTAAAACTCGTAGTCTTCTTCAGCCATGTCGATAGCCCAGGCAAACTTCTCCCTTTGGGTCTTGTTGTATATCTTCTCAATGGGAACATCCCATTTCTTAACCCTGTGAAGAAGACAGGGTGTTAGGAGAAAGAACAGATGACTTCAGGAGGAAAAGCGGATGTAAATGTGTTTTTTTAAAGAGATTGTGTAACCAAATCACACAAGTTACATGGGTTTTCTTGTAAGCGGTCTATGGAAAATTGGAATACATGCCCATTTTTCAAGGTTCAACTCATCCATAAGGGATTTTTCGCAACTTCTTGGTGATTACGAATCAATGTATGAAAAGGGCTGATATCGGTGCCATGACTTGAAAGGGACTTACGCCATTCGTGTTCAGAGGTTAACACTACTAGGTGAGACTGCATGCAGGTGAAGGACGACAGATGCCAACCTCAACCCTCGGGTGAACAAAAAATATGTTTTCTCCTTTCATTACTGAAAACACGTAGAATATCAGGGACATCTGGGCGGAGGGCCCTGTTTCTCGTCCTGCCTATCCCTCCATTGACACAGAAGCAGAGAGGCATATGTGGCTCAGCCAGTGGCCTCTGGAGGAAGCTGCACTGTGAGGGGATGGCCCCGCATACAAACCCCATTGTTCCTTGCGCCCGCATACTTTTCCTTTTTAACCTTTTCTTCTCTCTTTCTCTCTCTCCCGTCGCCCTCAGCTGAAGCTCTCCCACAATGCACAAGCATTTCCTGCCTTCTGTCACTACGTTTGACCACCAGTGACCCCCCGCCCACAGTCCCCTACCCGAGAACCACCCTATTTTCCTATGTGATTACTTTAATAACAGCCTGGTTGTACAAAGTAACTGCAGGCCCGCTTAGCACGCAATTACCTTACAACTATTATGTGGCATCCGTGAGACTTAGTAGTGGAATGTAACTATATCAGTGTTACCATGCAACAGAGATGCGCGGGTCCAGGTAGTTGAGTTTCGAGGTTCCCAGGGCGATCTGCTTGTTCTCCTCACGGTCTGTGGCCTGCATCTGCAGATTCATCAGCTGTTCCTCCAGCCTCTGCACCGCCTTGCGCTTCGATTCCACCATCCTAAAGGCACCACACAATTAACGTTTTTCAGAATGCCTGTTTGGTGATTTTGACTGGGGTGGGAAATGTGTCGATACCTAATGCCTGTTTGTGTGGTTAATACATCGTTTTTGAAGCTTCTGCAGAAAAACTTGAATTTGATATATTTGACCGTTGCTTAACCAGTTATTTGAGAACCCGTTTTTTTTTCAGTGACAACCTGTCAAAAGGCATTTGATTAGAATAAAAAAACGAAAAACACACATTACATAGAATATAAATAATACACTAATAAGCACTATGAACCATATAAATCATTTTCTAACTACACTAAATACAGGGTAAAGGTGAAGGGTTGGGCTTTGCATGGGCTAGATAGAAAACATTTGAACACTGTAGAGAACCCTTTTCCAAGTGATTAATCATATTCTCTAAAAAGCCCTCCTAATTTTTTGCATACGTTTGTCTAATCTAACCTTTAGTGCTTTGAGAAGTGAATCCTGAACTTGCTAGTATCCCATCTACTGGAACCCACCTGGGAATATGCCCCCAATCTGGAAAAGGCACAGAACTCACTTTTTGCTCCCGTCACCGTGTGATGCCTTGTGCTCTGTCTTTGCCCCCTTTAGCTGTTTCCTGGCTGTGGACAGCTGTTTCTGCTTCTCATCGATCTGAGGACATTAAACACACTCAAATGCACGCAAACATACAGACACACGCAAACCAATGCATTCACCCGCACAGACAATTGGTCGCTAATCTGTGTAGCTACTGCGTGCTACTTACAACTAAAAATCAGTCTACAGTTGGGACCGGTTCTGTTTCACTCGGTACCTTGGTCTGGAGGTTCTGCATGGACTTCTCAAAGGTCTTGGGCGGTGCTCTCTGGTGGTTACACAATATCGCCACGGCCCGGTTGGCTCGGTTGTATGACAGGATCTTAGCAGGAATGCTCTCCTCCGCTATGGACGAACACATTATATGACATTTATATGCTCTCCAAGTTACAGCTGCGCCACTTTTGTTAACGTGATTGTTACTACAGCTGGCCATATCACCGGCATTGAGAGACATTGTCATCCCTGATTGGCAAATAGACCTGTCACTCATAGGAGCTGTGTGCGTAATAAGCTGTGGAGTGCTGTCACTCACGACTGGTAAGCTCCTTGAGCTGTTGCTGCAGAGTGATGGAGGCATTGTAGGTACGGAACACTTTGGCCGTCAGTCCGTCCATCAGCTCCTGGAGGTGCTTGTTCAGAATAGAGGTCTGGAGAAAGGGGAAGGGGAGGAGGAGAGATATGAACATAGAGCGAGGAGTAGGTGGGGGAGGGGTCAGTTTGGAAAATGGATGCAGTCAATACTGTTGCTCTGGGAATCAGAGCAACAGTAATTACCTCAATGAAAGCGTTTAAAGGGTTTGTGGTAGGGAGGAACAGCTCACCTGAAACAGTGACATTGAGACCCTCTCTGTGATATACGAGGCATATACCCATACCACCCTATAAATTGTCTCTGTGATATACGGGGCATAGACCCATACCACCCTATAAATTGTCTGTGTGATATACGGGGCATAGACCCATACCACCCTATAAATTGTCTCTGTGATATACGGGGCATAGACCCATACCACCCTATAAATTGTCTGTGTGATATACGGGGCATAGACCCATACCACCCTATAAATTGTCTCTGTGATATACGGGGCATATACCCATACCACCCTATAAATTGTCTCTTACGTTGAGTCGATCAAAGAGGTCGTCTTCTGGCTGTTTGTTCTCCAGGAACAGCTGCAGGTTCTTAAATACCTAAAGAATTATAGAAACGTTCATTTAAAATGGATTCTAGCTACAGTACATATTGTCTTCATTGAAAATAAATATAAATGCAACACATAAACTGTCTATGAATGTCCACCAGAACTGTCCACCAGAACTAAATAATTGAATGTCAATTTCTCCTGCATATGCTGCATCCAACACAGGTATAGAGGATTTGGCAATACCTCCAACTGGCCTCTCAACCATGGACCAGGTGTATCCACGGCAGCCCAGGACCTCAACATCCGGCCTCTTCCGCTACCATCACCTTATATTTCAGCATGATAAATGTATGGCCCTCTGTTGTATTGGATTGGTACACAATTCCTGAAAGCTAAAGAAATGACCAGATTCTTCCATAGCCTGTGTAATCATGTTTGATTTGATTTGCTCTGGATCAAAGGTATAGCAAGCAATATAATTCCCAGTCACATGAAATCCATGAAATGCATTGTGCATTTATATTTTTGTCCAGTGTATATTGTATGGCATTTTTGTTTTAAGGTTGGATTAATAACGACAGGCAGTTATTTGGTATTCTAGTTATTTGTCGTAATATTTTACACTATGTTGTTTACTTCCAGTTCAAGATGACGAGGGCAGGTGTCATTGTGCATGTTGTGTATGAGTTTATGTACTCATGTGTGTGCTTGTGTTTGTGCTCGCAAGTAATGGCAGGAAACAGACCTTCCCAAGAAGCAGAGCTAACGGAAAGGCCTTCATGGCCTGGATCACCTGTCTATACAAACATCCTCTAAGCAGTGTGTCACACACACACGTGAATTACAAACCTACATACATTTGACCTATTCATTTATAAAGGAGTAACTACCTCCCGTCTCTTCAGATCCTCTCTGAAGATTATTATTATTTGGGACAAATCTTTTTTTTTAAATAGGATTTATTAGGAAAAAAACATTCATCATTTGCATTGTTCCTAATGAATAATATGTGTGTACCCCTTAAAGTATCTGCAGCTCTTTTTTTCTCTATTTTAATCCTGTGATAAAATAGGTCTTTAGTTTTGAATGGTGTGAGCAAAAGATGATCTATTTTCTGCATTGTACATGTGCAACCATGAAGCCACACTATTTGTAATACAATGCCTACATAATCAATTCAACCTTTCTCCAGATTTGGTTATATTGGTTATTTTCTTTCATCAGTGTACTTACAATACCCCATAATGACAAGGTAAAAAAACCTTGTTTTGAAATATTTCAGAAGTACTTAAGTATTCAGAACATAATCCAAGCCATGAAGTCCAAGAAACATTTTGTAGACCTCTGAGATTTTTTGAGATTTTGTAGAATTGTGTCACAGCACAGGTCTGGGGAAGGTTATAAACAAACGGATGTACCACTCCATCTGGTCAATACAAACCCTACATTGAAGCATGGGGGGAAGCATCACACTATGGGGATGCTTCTCAGCGGCAGGGACTTTGAGGAAAGGTGACAGAGCAAAATACAGATCCTTTAAGAAAACCTGTTCCAGAACACATAGAACCTCGGACCAGGGCAAGAGAATGACCCAGACCACACATCTAAGACAACGCTGGAGTAGGTTTAATAAAAGTCTGTGAATGTCTTTGACTGACCTGGCCAAGCCCTTACTTGAAGCGTTTGAATATCTGTGGGGCCATTCAACGACATTTTCAATCAGACAAAGGTTGAAAATTTCTGCAAGGATGAATGGGAGAAACTCCACAAATCCAGGTATGAAAAGCTGACCAGAACATTACCCAAGAAGACTGCTACAAAAGATGCTTCTACAAAGTGTACTTAATAAAGAGTCTGAATACTTATGAACACAATATTTTTTTTTTGCATTTTCATTATGGGATATTGTGTGTAGATCACTGTGCTAATCACTGTATCGTAAATGATACAAATTACTTAATAGCTCATGATGTGTGCCCCTTAAATGATACAAATGTATCAACAGGCTCAACTAGCTGGACATGAAACAACTATTCATATAAAACACTTTGATGTGACAAAGTTGTCTCTTAATAAATGTCCTTTTCCCTCCTTCAGCTGTCCCGCATTCTCCTACTCTCCGTCTTGCCTGGCTACCAAAACCTATTATTCAGGCCAAACATTCCTGTCCGGCCAAACATCCCGAAGTCTGGAACTGACTCAACCTCAGAACTTAACCTTTCTGAGTGGTTCCAGAAACCAAAGATTCTGATTAATTAAATCTGATCCAATTGCTGTCAACCCACCGAATGATGTTTCCACAAACAACTTCCACAATGTTGTGTCCGACTGAAGAATTTAGCGAAAGATAAAGAGCCAGGAGTTTTCAGACTTGTGAAACTCTCCTCTTCTCCACTTGCCCTCCCTGCTCCCCCTCCTCTTTCAAAAATACCATGGCCATCCATTTCCCACCTCCCCTCCTCACCCGTTTCTCCACAGGCATCTTGTTGTAGTATCTGATGGAGTCCTTCCCCAGGAAGTCAAACTCCACCACGTACTCCTGGTCGTCCATTTTGGGGTACAGCTTGATGTGCTCCACCCTCAGAGAACAACAGCCCACGGTGTCAGCCGTCTCGCCCTCCTCCTTCTCGTTCCCCGCCCTTAGGGCCAGCTAGGGGACACACCCAAAGACAGAGGTGGTGTTTCCAGTATTCGTGTACATATAAGCGTTGGATTGGTGGATGCTCTGTAAACTTTCTTTCAACTATCCAGCCCCACCCAGAGGTTTAATATGTTACCCTTTACCTTATCTAGTATTCAGTGAGTATTTACCCCTTACCTTGTCTATGAAGTAGAGAGCCACTGCCCTCTGTCGGATCCTCATTTCTTTAGACTTCCAGTCGTCTCGGTACTGGGCCCTCAAGCGATCCACACATTTCTTCAGCCTTCGGGCCGTCTCATACTTCTGCCAGTCCTTCTCCCCCTACCCACGGATCGTACAGAACCACTTGTTACTCTTATTGTTTCTACTAAACCAATGACTAGTTAGCGAGGTGGGACTTCTGAGCTTCAATGTAATTTCAGATAGAGTGTCTCTTTAAGGTTTTCAGTACCTTGATTCTGGAGCTGGGGTTGAGCATAATGTACTTGATAGAACCCTGGATGTTCTCAGTCCACGACACCAGCCATGTGACTTTGTTGTCATGACGAACCTCTTTCCAGCGCGTGCCCTGGGGCGGCTTGGGATGCTTGGAGTCCCTTAGAGGGAAAGATGAAGTAGTACAGAGAAAGTTCAAATAATTGGCCCTGGGTTGAAGGGCCTAAGCCGCAGGTTGCCATGAGCTGAAATATGCCGTTACCAGGGACACTTTACAGAGTTCACACAAATCATTTGGGACAGGGATTCTTTGAGAGGTCTTGTCAAACACAATTCCTAGGTGATAAATGTGCCTTTTGAAATTGTTCACAAACCAGTAATTGTAAGAGAACACAAAGATTTTTTTTATTGTTTAATTCCTGCAATTCTACTCCTTCTGTGTTCATTATTTAATCCCGATGAACGTTCTTTATTACAAAGTAAGAATACGTTAGCGTTTGCAGTATTGTGTTTGAAACAAAACTACAGCATGTGTCCATCATAGCTTCTTCTCCATATATTTTTTTTTAAAACACAGAGCCAATTTATTTTTAGAAATGTAATTGTTACTCTGATGGCTCTCACTCTGATGGCTCTTGATCTTCTATGGCAAACGGAGACCAACCAAACAATGCCACACTGACTGGGTGGATGGGTTCTTTGGAAAGAATCCGAGGCCAGCTTGTACTTGTATTGTTTCACCACTGACTAGTACAAGCGACAACACACACACGCACACACACACACATACGCACACACACACACACACACACACACACGCACACACAAACACAGACAAATGAGCCTGCGGACAGGAAGACGACCTTTGATAGACTGCGTGTGTGTGGATATAAACAACCACATGGCTAGGACCATCACACACACAAAGACAAACAAACACAAGCAAACACACACACGTACCAGAGGAGTCGGGACAGGGCAATACAACAAGCAAAGACATAAACCCCCTGGCTAAAAATATCAGCAGTAATCACAACACAGCAGCGATGCAGGAGATGGAGGGGGAGATAAGAGGGGGGGGGGGGGGTTCTGCATGTAGGGGAGGGAAAGGAACAAAAGAATTGTGTGTACAGTGGGAAGATAAACTATAAGGAGATGGGTGGACGGCATTCACAGAAACAAACACACAAAACTATGAGGACTCCCCTTGCGATAGAAACAGAAATATATATCAAACATCATCACCTTTTCTCTTGTCAGAACACAAACCACAAGCCATGGCACAACGTGACTAATGGTGGTTTCTGACCAAGAACCCACAAAGACAGCAAGTCGTGAGGGTCGTGCGCGACGGTCAAGTTCACCCGCTAGAGCTTACCACTATGCATGCACACTGGTGTACAGAGACCCCTTGTGGTAGGAACAAAAAACCACAGTTGGGCCAGATAACTCAAAAATGCACAATTCTGAAGCATCAGGTTGCCATTTCCACTCCCCACAGAGAGAGAAAGCTCGGTGAACAGGCAGTGGAGGACTAAAGAATAAGATGGACCTGGCAGATTAATACAAGCTTTGACAAAACTACAAATCCAACATGGTTGATACATCCTTTCTTTCCAATCTTCCCTCTACCACTAATGCGAATGGTGTGTATGGGGTGAATCAATGGTGATGATATGATAATGTGGAATGTGTGATGAATCAATGATGATGATGGATACTGGTGTATATGTGACAAATTGTGATGATATGATAATGGTGTATATGTGATGAATCAGGTGTGATTATACGATAATGGTGTATATGTGATGAATCAGCTGTGATGAAATGATAATGGTGTATATGTGATGAATCAGCTGTGATGATATGATAATGGTGTATATGTGATGAATCAGCTGTGATGATATGATAATGGTGTATATGTGATGAATCAGCTGTGATGATATGATAATCGTGTATATGTGATGAATCAGCTGTGATGATATGATAATGGTGTATATGTGATGAATCAGCTGTGATGATATGATAATGGTGTATATGTGATGAATCAGCTGTGATGATATGATAATGGTGTATATGTGATGAATCAGCTGTGATGATATGATAATGGTGTATATGTGATGAATCAATAGTTGTGATGATGATGCTAATCTAGAGTTGGGTAACCTCACCTGCTACAGTTGATGATGATGTCTTCCGGGCGGATGCGGCGTTTTAGCATGCCCATCTTGGGGTGGTCTCCTCGCCCCCTAAACAGGCCGGGAGGCTCGATGCGGAAATTTCCAATTCTCTCCTTGTGGTTGTCCATCACACAGAAGCCATACTCCTGGAGGATACGCTCATTCTCCTCTCTGATTTTCTGGAAAACATTGGAACACCATTGGAGCATGTGGGTTATGTGTATTGATGCAATATGTGTAATTAAAAACCAGGAGGTTTTAATCCTGAATGATGATTGGCCGATGGTCATGGTTACAGTATTTGATATACCACAGGTATGACATGACATCACTGTTAACTGCTGAAATTGGGTTGGTAACCAGTTCAGAGTAGCAATAAGACATCTTAGGGGTTGGTGGTATATATTGCCCAAATCCCACGGCTAAGCAACGTGCCCGACAGATGGCAAACAGAACTTAGCCGCCATATACCACACCACCTTTTGTGTTATTGTTCAAATATATACAGAACCAGCCTAAAGATAAGACACACTTGTTCATTGAAGGGTATTTCTTAATTGTATTCTTTTTCACATTATAGAATAACAGTGAAAACATCATAAGTATAAATTAACACAAATAGAATCATGCGGTGAACAAAAAAGTGTTAAACAAATAAAAATACATATTTTAGCTATTTAAAAGGAGCAACCCGCTGCACTGATGACAGCTATAAGAACTGACTAAGGAGAGGGACGGTGCTGCAATAGATGACCTGCCCTCCACAATCAAGACCTCAACCCACTGAAGATGGTTTGGGATAAGTTGGATCACGGATTCTAAGAAAAGCAGCCAACTGGTGCTCAGCATACTTGGGAACTCATTCAAGACTGTCGGAAAAGCATTCTAGGTGACGACATCTGGTAGAATGCCCGGGGTGTGCAAAGCTGTCATCAAGGAAAAGGGTGGCAAATGTATTTTGATTGTTTAAAAATAATAAATACCCTAGAATGTGTAGGTATATAAAAATTGTGACTGGATTTGAATGTGTGTATGTACACTTGTACTGTCTCAGGCCTCACCAGTTTCTCGTCTTTGGACATCTGTTTCCGGGCCTCTGATTGAGCCTTGAAGTACTCGCTTATCTCCGTGAAGTTACACTTATTTAAATCTGTGATTTTTGACTTCTCCTCTGATGTCATTTCCTAGGGTTAAAGGACAGAACAGATTATTATTTATTTAATATTTTTGGACAATTCCACCCAATGAAGCTAGGCGGTACCTTTCTCCAGTCTTTGTAGAAGTTCTTCCTGAAGATGTCCTTGGTTGTGTACTCATGGTCCAGCATCTTAGCAAAGAAGGTAGCAACCTCCTCTGCTGCAGCACTGAGCTTCATGGGCTTACCTAGAGGAAAGAGAGAGAAAAAGAAAGAGAGAGGATGAGAGGATGACGGAGAGAGAGCAAGCGGAAGAGAGAAACAAAGAGGCAGAGAAATAACTAAAATAGAGAGAAGAGTCAAAAGACAAAAGGAATGCGTAAGAAAGACAGAAGTAGATATTCACCCATCAGACATAACATTATGACCACCTGCCTAAAATTGTGTACGCCCCACTTTTGCCACCAACACAACCCTGACCCATCAAGGCATGGACTCCACTACACCTCTTAAGGTGTGCTGTGGTATCTGGCATCAAGATGTTAGCAGCAGATCCTTTAGGTCCTGTAAGTTGCGGGGTGGAGCCTCCATGGATTGGACTTGTTTGTCCAGCACATCCCATGGATTGAGATCTGGGGAATTTGGATGCCAAGTCAACACCTTGAACTTGTTTATGTGTTCCTCATTCCTGAATTATTTTTGCTTTGTGGCAGGGCGCATTATCCTGCTGAAAGAGGCCAATGCCATCAGGGAATAATGTTTCCATGAAAGGGTTACATGGTCTGCAGCAATGCTTAGGTAGGTGGCACGTGTCAGAGTAACATCCACATGAATGGCCGGACCCAAGGTTTCCCAGTAGAACATCGCCCAAAGCATCACACTGCCTCCACCGGCTTGCCTTCTTCCCATAGTGCATCCTGGTGCCATGTGTCCCCTCGGTAGACCAGATCTTCTTCCAATGCTTTGTGGTCCAGTTCTGACGTTCACATGCCAATTGTAGTCGCTTTTGGCAGTGGACAGGGGTCAGCATGGACACCCTGACTGGTCTGCGGCTATGTAGCCCCATAGGCAACAAACGGCGATACCCTGTGTGTTCGGACACCTTTCTATCAGAGCAAGCATGAACATTTTCAGCAATTTGAGGTACAGTTGCTCGTCTGTTGGATTGGACCACACAGGCCAGCCTTCGCTCCCCACGTACATCAATGAGCCTTGGCCGCCCATGACCCAGTCGCCGGTTCATCGCTTTTCCTTCCTTGGACCACCTTCCTACCACTTTTGAAAGGTACTGCCCACTGCAGACCGGAAAAACCCCACAAGAGCTGACCCAGTCGTCTAGATATCTGGCCCCTGTCAAAGTCGCTCAGATCTTTACTTTGAGGACAACATTTTCACTGGCTGCCTAATACATCCAACCCACTGACTGGTGCCATGATGACAAGATTATTGGGTTATTCACCTCACCTGTCAGTGGTCATAATGTTATGGCAGTTCAGTGTAAATAGGCAGAGCTTGACTTGGGCTAAAATATGCGCTGCAAATGTGTTAATACAGCTTGTTCCAAAAAGGCTTGCTCTTTTGCCTAAAAAAAACGGAACATTGTTTGCCTACAATCTGAAGACCCTGAATGTTCTGGAACCTTCCAGGCAAAGTCAAGCACTGTAAATAGGCCATACATTTTAGAGACCTGGTAGTTTCCTTACATAAAAGCAACAATTTAACCACCTAAACATTACATCTGCACGTCCACTCACCATCATAAAACAACCTGACAGGGCCAGGAAGTGGTTCATATGGAGGAGCAAGGACAGGCCCCTTGTGTTCCAGAAACCTCCATTTGGAGCCATCAGTGGCCCTCTCCTCCTCCCACCTACACCCCAAACAAGATGGATGACAATATGTTTTGAAAGAAATAACCAATTGAAAGTAGAAACCATGTATCATTGTCATTTTTTCTATGGTGCCCACAACACAATAGGGAGTTAATTTACATTGACATTCAGTCATTTAGCAGAGGCAATTATTTAGAGCTACTCACAAGAGCAATTAGGGTTACCTGTCTTGCTCAAGGACAGAACTGTGATGATCTGCAGGAGTCAACCAATCCTCACAAACATCTCACCATTTCCATTTCTCTTCTGGTTCCTTCTTGACTTTCTTGGATTCCACTCCGACTTTCTTGTCTTTTGTCTTCTTGGGTTTTATGTCCTGACCGAGTCAAAGAACAAATGCAAGGTGTCTACGAGAGGAAGGACAAAAGCTGTCCGACCTTAGCTGAGCACTTCAACTCACCTCTTCATCGTCTTCATATTCTTGTTTTCTCTTCTTCAGCTTTTTTCCATTCTCTGTCTTGATTTTTTTGGGCTTGTAGTCAAATCTAAACGACATGCAAATCACAAGTAAAACGCATGTTCAAAAATATGGTTTTTTGATTACTTTCTTCAAAACTGCCCACAATTCACAAAGTGGGCGTATCATTCAAAAGTTTGTAAAACATGATCTATATATATAAATATTAATTCATTTAAAATACTATTTGTATCAATTTCCAATTGGTTTTCCTGATTGGCCTGAAAAGGAACAAATACAGCCAATTGGTCTGCCCCGCTGCTGGGAGAGACTTGCTGCTAAACCATGTCCTATTGGACGGAGACTTCGTAAGGAGCATTAGAATGTTGTGGTCACTCACTCCTCCTCAACTCGCTCTCTCTTTAGAGTCTTGTTGTGTTTGGGAGAGGGGTAGCCGTTGTCTTCCGCTGGTTCGCTTTTAAAGATAGAAGGGCTGGAGCTGCTCCGTCTCTCCCTGTGGACACATTCAGTTGCAATCTATAAGCATCCTTAAGAGTAAACGTGATCAGCTACTCATGAAAGCTTTTAGTTTGAGTTCAAAAGAACATCAACTGTCGATTACCTTGTGTGTCCGTTCTCCTTGTCTTTTTTAGGCTTGCTCTCGACGTGGGATGATTTGACCTGTGACAGGAGTAGGGAGGTCTACTGTTTTAAGCCGCCATTTCTCTGGGACACACAATGCCGCAGCACGGCTTTGAATCTAGCCCACTGCCACACTACTCAATGAAAGAATTCCTGAAAAAAGTAATATCTTCAGAAAACAAACCTTTTCCTCTCTCCTTTTCTCCTTGTCTTGTTTGTCCCTATGTCTGTCCACACTCCCATCAACGTTTTTCACCTTGTCCTTGTCTCTGGGCTTCCTATCAGAGTGCTCCCTATGTTCACTGACAGACAACACAGGAGTGGTCCGGGATTGAAATTACAACTTGTAAAAAGCATGATCTTCCTAAAACCCTTTTTATAAACAGTTTAAAATCCTGCTAATATGCCATGTCAGCATTTTTGTAGCAGTGTTTTCATTTAACAGGGTTAATGTGTCACACAGAAAAAATGCTTCCTAAAAAACAAAATTCTCTCACTTTTTTGTTACATTACGTTCATTTCTGAGGAAGCACTTCTTGCACAAAGACAGGGACATGAGACCATAAGTCTACAATCTTAAACAGTTAATTCCTGTGGTTAGTCCCAAAACAACATATGCAGTATGAAGAAGTACGAAGAAATTAAGTGTTACAGGAATGGACAGAGAGTCTGGAGAGGACAAGATAAAAAATAACCTGAGGAACTATCAGTGGGATTGAGAATACAATAGCGTGCCTTTCCATGTGGCATGGGAATATTCCCTTTAAAATGGGAGAAAAGGAGAGAGAAGGGCACAAGGGAGGTGGATGGCAACATACCTATTGCCGTGCTTCACTTTCTCTCGCTCCTTATCTTTTCTTTGCTCCTTGTGACGGAGCTCCTTATCTTTGTGCTTGTCCTTGTGCCTGTGAGTGTCTGGAAGAGAAGTACAGGGACCCACCCGTTTAGTAGCCTTGATGAGGACTGTAGCCAAACGTTATAGGGTACAGGGACCCACCCGTTTAGTAGCCTTCATGAGGACTGTAGCCAAACGTTATATAGGTTACAGGGACCCACCCGTTTAGTAGCCTTTATGAGGACTAAAGCCAAACGTTATAGGGTACAGGGACCGACCCGTTTAGTAGCCTTCATGAGGAATGTAGCCAAACGTTATATAGGTTACAGGGACCCACCCGTTTAGTAGCCTTCATGAGGACTAAAGCCAAACGTTATAGGTTACAGGGACCCACCCGTTTAGTAGCCTTTATGAGGACTGTAGCCAAACGTTATAGGGTACAGGGACCGACCCGTTTAGTAGCCTTCATGAGGACTGTAGCCAAACGTTATAGGGTACAGGGACCGACCCGTTTAGTAGCCTTTATGAGGACTGTAGCCAAACGTTATAGGGTACAGGGACCGACCCGTTTAGTAGCCTTTATGAGGACTGTAGCCAAACGTTATAGGGTACAGGGACCGACCCGTTTAGTAGCCTTTATGAGGACTGTAGCCAAACGTTATAGGGTACAGGGACCGACCCGTTTAGTAGCCTTTATGAGGACTAAAGCCAAACGTTATAGGGTACAGGGACCGACCCGTTTAGTAGCCTTCATGAGGACTGTAGCCAAACCTTATAGGGTACAGGGACCGACCCGTTTAGTAGCCTTTATGAGGACTAAAGCCAAACGTTATAGGGTACAGGGACCAACCCGTTTAGTAGCCTTCATGAGGACTGTAGCCAAACGTTATAGGGTACAGGGACCGACCCGTTTAGTAGCCTTCATGAGGACTGTAGCCAAACGTTATAGGGTACAGGGACCGACCCGTTTAGTAGCCTTCATGAGGAATGTAGCCAAACGTTATAGGGCACAGGGCCAACCTGTTTTGTAGCCTTCATGAAGACTAAAGCGAAATGTTATAAGATACAGGGACCGACCCGTTTAGTGGCCTTCTTGAAGACTGTGGCCAAATTAGGCCAGAAATTACAAATTAGGCCAGAAATTACAATGTAATTGTACAATAAAATATTTTGTTTTATAATTCTTTATAAAGAATTTTTGGCCTAAGGGCCACATCAGGATTTTGAAAATCAATGGAGGGCTACCCGTATTTTGAAATATCCTTTCCCGATATAGATATGCATGCCAGAAAAGAGCAGTTATAAAAACAGGTCTATAATAATTTTACTAACCTCCAGTCTAGTTTTAGTTTTTTGAAGTTGAAAGGCTAACCTATCCATTAATACATGCATTCATTTAAATCAAAATATTGTTTGGGTCAGAATCTGTGGACTAAATTGGGAACTGAACTTGCATTGTCCAGTATTCACCGTTTCTATAATGCCTAATAATTTAAATCTGATCCATTGTTTTCAGAGTGAAGTGAATTGCAATTGAATTGTATTCCACGGAGTGAGAAGTGCTAATTAGGAGTCACTTGTCAGGGGGGATTGTCAGTCTTCATCTTGAACAAGGTGCACGACCATTATTCTTTGTGGTGAACCAATTGGTAGGACAAAATCATTCACCACTGTCATATCATTATCTCATTCCCGTTTAATAATTTTAACAAAAAAATATGTAAAAGGTGTGTGCGTTACTTTAGTAAGGGTGGGGGACCGATTCCCCCACCCATTCGTTGAAATGGGCATTATTACGTTGGCATAATTCCAGTATGATTTCCAAAAAACATGTCCAAAGTTGCCTAACAAATGCAACAACCTATAACAATATTTAAAACATGCAATTTTAATAAATCAACTGTCTGGACAAAGGTAAGTTAGTGGCAGTAATGTCTGCAGCAATTTTGTAAGCCATCGGTGGGAGATGCCGATAAGCGCCCCGCACTAGCCTCCATATCACGGCCAACTGTTCCATCAGTGCTCCGCGCACTGTCTGCTAGATACAGAAAAAGAAAATGGCGCAGAGACTAAGTCCTCAACCATCATGTCACCACTTTCGGCTACAAAATTACAAATGTTTTCACAACCAGATTGGTATACAACGGCCTGTTTGAGAAACACGGTGTAAAGCGCTACCAGAATTTATCCTCAGATCGAAAAAATATTGGTCGAAAGGGTATTTTAAAGGCCCTCTTTTGGAACAATAGCTGCAAGAGAGTGGAGGAGAAGGGACTTAGTCTCTGGGACGCCATTTCTGTCCTTAACTAACAGCTAAGGAGTAACAGTAGGCAGAGGTACCGAGATGAACACAAGCAAACCCATGATACACAATTACATGTTTTCTCTACATCCAAAGACAACTTACCATTGGCTCGAGACCCAGAATTGGCCTGCAAAATGTACAAAAATATGAATATTTTTTCTTTACATATTTCCATATTTTCTATATGCCGGTAGGGATGAAAATGACAAGTTTCAACATTGGAAAATAAGAACAATTATTTACAAAACCAATCTATTCCAAGTAGTATTTCAAATGAAAGTTGTTTTAAAATGTACAACTTATTAAACTAACTGACATCTATCGTTATCATGCAAACAATGTGATTTTATCATTTTCTTCTCAACTAAACCTAGTGTCACATAATGCAATTAATTATTCACTTCATATCAAAACGCATAACAACACTACCTGAGAGCCTTTTGGACCATGATCTCCGCTCATTGTCAGTTTGCTTAATTGTAAAGCAAAAACACAAGACAGATGCCTAAGGTAAGAGGATGAGGTTGACTGAATAGTCTAGATAGACTGTGGAATGGAGTCGATGCGCACTGGGGCCAAGTCCGAGTTTTCGTTAACTGCGCATGCTCAAATTATATATAAATAATGAAAAACAATGTTGCCTACAGACCTATATGGTTCCTCCCTTCAGTAGAACGTGTTCACAGATTTCTCGTAAGACCACAGAAAAAAGCATGGAAACCGATTAGAAATACAGGAACTGTGAATGAAATCGTCAATAGTAAGCCTGCAACGCAACCACCATTTAATCATATTCATGCTTCCCAATTCTAGTTCTTTGTCAACTTCCTTCCAGAATGTCAACAGTACAACTTTAGGAATGCAACACATTAAACCACTTCAATACAGATCAAATAAGTAGTAGAAAATTTTATTCAGTTTTACAACATAATTATACAATTGAGTCACACGTTTAACTATCAGTCTTCACATAATTAATCCATCATTAAAAAAAGAAACTAAGAGCACGCACACACGCACACTCGCTAAAACCTCACATGATAGGGGGACAAAACATCAACAACAAATAATTTGCAAACGATTCTGTACATTTTCTCCATGAATGGGTAGTTTAGCCATTTCTACATACAGACTTATTTTCACTTTATGTGCTTGTTGTTGATCCCCCAAACCGCTCATATATTTCTTCATAAGAAAATTGGTTGTCAAATTCTGCATAGTGGTCACAAGCCTTTGACTACAATGCAAAATGGAAGTACATTATCATGTTATAATATTATTTAAAACACTCCAAAATCAACTTACAACATCAGCTCATCTGGATAATGTCTGTGTCCTGTGTTTATTCCAATAGTTGTAGTGAAAACAGCATCATTTAAACTTTTATTAGTGCAGAGACATTTGCCAAAATAACATTCTAATGTAATGTGAGCTTGCTGTGCTTTGCAGCTTTATAACATGATTAGAAAAAATGAAAATAAGACCACATGTGAAAGGGGGTAAATCAGGAGAACAGTAGTTCATCAAATGATTGACAGAGAAAAATACATTTACATAAGTTCACATAGTTTTTCCTCGGTGGTCATTTAGACTTCCTTCTCTTAGCCTGTGTAGGGCTGGCACCTGTTTCTAAAGGGACACAAAAAAGAATAACAAATGTAGCAATAATACAACTTCAAAACGTGAAATTATGTTTTTAACTTAAAACTATGGGATGTGTTTCTGATCTGTATTGTGTGTGTGTGCGCGTGTGCGTGTGTACCTTTAGTAGCGGCACTAGCTCCAGGCCTGGCCGGTCTCTTCCTCTGCATGCTGTCTGCCACCGTCTCCTCCTCCACCTCCTTGTCTGCCCGTGAGCTCCGTCTGCTAGGACCCTTCGGCTTCTCCACGGCAACCCTGACAGATGCCCGACAAAAACAAAGCCACAGACACGACGAGGGAGGAGATAAAGAAGAAGAAAAATAGTTAACTTACAGGAGTGACTGTACAGCAGCTCCTCAGCAAAAGATGAAGTACCACTCCGGTGCTCCTCAGCTGGGAAAAGGGTTTGGGACGGGGCTGTTTTTCCTCATCTACCACAGATACTGTCCGTCTTCACACCAAACAATGTCCAATAGATACCAAAATGGTGGACAAGACGGCTGCACGCATACTGGCAGCGCGCAAACGTGTCAATACATACCTTGGGACTAAGTTGACGGGCGTCTTTCTTTTCTTTGCCCATCTGTGATAGAAGTGGAAAAAGAGCGGTAAACTAAGCTGTGACGATGCTGAACAAACATGGCTTTAGTCCCCAAACATATTCTAAATAATTATACCTCACACCCAAAAACAGAACAAATAATTAGACATGGCTATATTTGTATTTAATTGGTAAAGTTTGTAGTGCGCTAGTACTTATATCTTTGTTTGACGTACATTAGACCGGATATTCATAAGCTTGCAGCTCCACTGCCCAGGAAACCATTCCATTAGGCTCCTGAAGAACAGTTCTGGTGCTGGCGTTGCTTCCAGAGGCGGTTTGGAACTCAGAAGTGAGTGTTGCAACCCAGGATAAACAAGCTTTACGCACTTCAGCACTTGGTAGTCCCATTCTGGGAGCTTGTGTGGCCTATTACTCGGCGGCTAAGCGGTTGTTGCACCCTAAGGTTTCCACTTGACAATAACAGCACTTACGGTCGACTGGGACAGACAGGGCAGGAACGCGATTTCTATGACAGTGCCGTGTCGAAAATCACTGAGCTCATTAGCACGGCCTTTCTACTGCCGAAGTTGGTCTATGGAGATTGCATGGCTGTGCACTCGATTTAATTCACCTGTTAGCAGTAAGTGGCTAAAATTGCAGAATCCACTAATTTGAAGGGGTGTCCACATCTTTTTGGCCATGTAGTGTAGTTTGCATGCTAAGCATACATACCAGCGAGGCTCATGTGATTTCCTCATGCATTTCCCTGCACAGGTCAACCAAATTAACTTTCATTGGAGTTCACTGGAGTTATAAATGGCCAAGCATTTCGGTTTAAAAACATGGCACTTTGGACTAGGCCAACTGGTACGTAAAAAAAAAAAAAAAAAGAATAAGAGTAGAAAATCTGCTAACCTTTAAAAAAGGAAATGGTTTTAACTCAACGGCTCCAGTATTATGAAACTAATATTATTATTCCCTACTGATGTTTAAAATAAGGTTTCATTTTCATAATCAGAATTTTTTTTTGAAAACCTCACCCTTGCTCAGATATAGTTGCACCATCTTCTGCTGTAGAAGGAAAAAATAACACATTTACGAAATATTACAAAAAGAAGCATGTTATGGCTACAGCATACAGCGTATCAAAGTTTAGATCCCTGAGCTGAACATGCCTACTGACTAAGAACAGTCAGAATCTGCTCTCAGACTTAAACATTGACAACGTATACAGTACCTTAATGTCCTACAGTACTGCTTAATGTTACATGGTACACATGATATACTGCTAATATTTGCTAAAGGCTTTCCATGATTTATAGTCTGTTGCAGTAAAGCCATATAGGTTTCATTACCACGCCATTACTGAAAACCACCCAAACCTTCGGTTTGACCTTATATGGTCAGGGTGACAACACGTACCAGTCTTCTCAGTAGCAGCTGCCTCTTCCTGCTGTAGAACCTCAGGTTCAACTGACGCTAGGAGGGAATCACATGCTGGAGGTTATTAACGTTTTCAAGGGGTTATGAAGTCGGGATATCCAAATAAGTGTTGTGGGGAAAAGTTTGTGGTTAGGTACACGATCGCTGACCTGCTAATAGATATTAGAGGCAACAATGCATTGATATGCGTCAACGCACCCATTTTGAGGCAGCCATTCATTAGCTGGGACGTGAAGCAAAACAATCGATTTATTTTATGCTATAACATAACAAATGAGCGAACTGTAAAGCTGTATCAACCATGTAGTTGGATAAACCATTTCCAGGGCTGTCTTGATTTAACAATACTTTTTTTTTGTCTTAAAAGCAAACCAGATTACCTAAGAGGTTAACAAGGTATTCACACCTACGGAGAGCACTAGAACAACTGCCGTACGGTAGAAAAGGCCATCCGTTACATGATAGCCCTGTGTATCCATACAGTACCACATCACCGGCATGCCTAAGGTTTACATCCCGAACAGCCGTGTACCTGGAGTGGCTTGGGTGTTATCTGCCGATGCCGGGGCATCTGGTGGAGCTGGCTGGTGGGGAGACGCTGTGGTTGTGGGGGCAGGCTGGGACCCAGTAGGGGCTGGGGTCACCGAGGAGGGTGAGGCTGCAGGCTCCCCAGAAGGGTTGGTGGGTCCAGGTGCGACTGGAGAGTTGGTCCGGGACGGACTCGGGAGCAGAACGGGGCTCGGGGTGTTGACACGGACCGGAACTGGGGAGAGGGGTGAAGAGGCTGGGGCGGGAGTGGAGGACTGAGCAGGGGGAGGAGTCTGAGCTGGGGACGATACGGGAGGAGGGGTGGTGACTTTCAGAACAGCGGCCGGAGGGGCGGGCGCATGCGCCTCGTTCTGGGTGACGGGCGGCGGAGGGGAGGCGTGAGGGGGCACAGCCCCGGTGTTCAGGCCAGACTTGGAGGCACCAGCTAAAGGCTGGGCTGGCCGGTCTTTAGCCACCTGTGGGGAACCTGGTAAACTGCTTGCTGGTGCCGTGCCGGGAGCGTTGACTGGTTTGCCATGGGCCAGGGCAGTCGATGAGGGGGTCATGGGGCTTTTCCGTGATCCAGTTGGGGCACTGGGGCTGGAGCACGAAGGAGGGGACACGAGGGGCTGATGGAAGGAAGATGAGGCTGTGGGTGAGGCGCTCGGACGAGGGGACGGCTGCCCAAGCGGTGGGCTATATTTCTGGCCGGCGGGCGCCTCACCAGGTGCCTCTGGCTTGGGAGTGCCAGGTCGTTGTTGCTGGGGAGGAGGAAGAGTGGCAATCGGGGAAGCCTGCCTGGTGGCCATCTGGACCTGCTCCACCAAGGTCCGGGCCGGCTGCATGCCGGCCACACTAACTACAGCAGTCGGAGTTGAGGCAGGAGCCATGACCATCGGCGCTTTGGCCTGGGTCGGAGCGGTGGTTAACTGGAAGTTTGCGCCGGATGCCGAGATGGGCCCTACCACGCTGACCGGCTGAGAAGCCACACCGACGTTGGGGGCCACGGACGAAGTTGGCACGTGGAAGATGGGGGTCCCGGTGTTGATGATGAACTGGGGCCTAGGGCCGGGGGCCTGCTGGGGCCGGATGCTCTTGTTGGGCACGGCCGGGTGGACCTGGGCGGAGGTGGTACTGATGGGGTTGGAGGTGACCAACAAAGTGATCTGGTTGGAGGAGATGGCGGTGGATGACACCGGGATGGGGAGGACTGCAGAGACGCTGGTTGCGGGTTTAGGGCTAGGTGCTGGTTTGGGGCTAGGTGCTGGTTTAGGGCTAGGTGCTGGTTTAGGGTTGGCTGCAGGGTTGGGGCTGGGATTACGGTGGCCCACTGGGGCTGTGCTGGGGCTAGTGGCTGTGCTGAAGCGAATGCTAGCAGTCTGGTTCAAAGCAGAGCTGGAGGTAGAAGCGGGGTTTAAATTGGGGCTAGGGGCGTTAGGATTAATGCCGGGACCAGAGCTTAAGTGTACATTAGGGCCAGCACTTGGGTTTAAATTAGCACTCAGATTAAGACTTGTATTAGGCTGCGGGTTGGGACTACACACCGGATTTAGGTGTTTCGGTGCAGGAGCCAAGTTGGGCTTAGGTTTAGCTTCAGACTCCTTTACAGCAACAGCAGCAGTAGCCACGGGGGAAATCCTAACATCAGTGCTCTGAAAAGCACCGGATGGAATTTCTCGGTCTACAGTGGTTTTGGTGCTGTCCTTGGAGTTAGCATCCCCAGCCAGGGGGCCTTGGGCGCACCTTGCAGGCACACCGGGGTTGACAGAGTTGTCCAGCAGTTGGTTGAGAGAGGTAGGAGCAGCCCTAAGAGAGGCTTCCGAAACGTACAGTGGTTGCCTCTCTGCAGGTACCAGTGTGGGCTCAAGACCAGATTTAGCCTCCTGAGGAGTTGGGACCCGAGGACTAGCCATCCGGGGGGTGGCAAGCTCCCTCAGAGGCTGGGGCATCTGGCGCTGCTCAACCACTGGCACGCCCTGCCCTTCTCTGGACATCTCAGTCACGTTACCCTGTGGCACCAGGAAGGGGCTTTGGATCTGCTGGGCATCTGGGCCTGTGCCTTGCAGGTGAGAGACTGGGCTAGGGGACACAAGCGCAGGGCTGTGCATTATGGTCTGTCCCGTCTGGGGGTTGACCATTTGTTGTTGATGTGAAGTAGAGGTGAGGGCTATCTTGGCCCCCTTCTGCCTCCCCGGGCTGGGGGTGGCAGCTTTGCGGCTGGAGGCAGGGCTGGATCTCCGGCTGTTGCTGGGACTGACCCTTTTAGCCAGCCCGCCCCCGGATAGCTTCTCCTGTTTGGCCTGGACCAAGTTGGCCGCTCCGCTGCCTGGAGGGAAAGACTGCTGACCGTTATTGGCATTCCCACCACCGCTTCCGTTATTGCCGGGCATGGAGAGGCTGGGAGGGGCCTGCCCTATGGCTTTGAGGGTGGTGGGGTTGAGCCCTCCCTGCTGGTCAAAGCCCCGGCTGAGGTTAGGCTGCCTGGGGGGAAGAGGGATGTTGATCTTGGGAGGGAACAGGCCTGCAATGGAGGCATTCAGCCTCTCAGGGGAGAGGTTGATCTCAGAGGGCTCTGTGCTAGGAGGTCGGTTGGTAGGCGTGAGAGGATGGTGGTAGGGCCTGGGACTGGCCCTGTTAGGGGTTTTGGGCCTGGAGCTCTGGGAGGTGGTTGGGACATTGGGGAAGTGGAGGCCTGGCATGGGGCCTCCTTGCTGGGGCTGAGGGGGCATCTGCTGCTGGGGACTGGCTCCGGGGTGCTGGGGTACAGCCGAGGGGCCCGGGCCCGGCTTCATCATGTGGGTGTTGGGGCCCTGGTTCACCACCATCTGTTGAGTGCCGTTCCCAGGCTGCATCCCCATGTCCTGGCCCCCGGGTCTGTCAGGCAGGGAATGGGGACCTCCAGGGGCCTCCTCTGCCCCCGTACTCTGGGTACCAGGTCCTGCTTCGGTGTGAGACATCCGCCTGGCTGCCCCGGCCATCTAAATAAAAAAAGAAAATCAATGAAAAAGAAACGGGAGGTAGTGCGTACCCCACTTTCCTGAAACACATCAGCGGAGATGTAATTCGACCATACAGCAAACTTAAACGGGCATAGAACATTAAAAATGAATTTGATCAAATGAACTGTTCAAACATCAGATAGTGGGCCGACCTGTGGGTTTACCATTAGGCCCATTCCTCTGGCCTTGTCTGGGGAAGGGGGCACTCCTCCATGCCCCTGCAGGTTGATCATGACGGGCATGTTGCCCTGTTGGGAGACGGGCATCCTCTGGGCCTCGCCAGGGTTCACCATTGGCCTGGAGGGGTGCTGCCCACCCGGAGGGAGTGGCATGCGGTTCTTAGCCTGCTCCTGCATCTTCATCATCATCATCATCTGCTGCTGCTTTAACACAATAAGAACAATGTTGCTGATGTGCTGATAGTTAAAACCATCCCCTCATGAAACGACACATGGGGTCCTCTAAAGTATTTCCTTCTGTCTTTTCTTTCCAAGACACTGGAGCGTGCGGTCTCTTACAAATTATAACCAGTCTCACAATGACCCTAACCAGTCACACAGGACATATTACTGAACCAAGATTACCCTCCTGTATCACACTAGTTCTTCACACCCCCCAAGCTGACTTTTTAACTCTGTCTCATCCACCTAGATCTATTCACTGCCTTCCACTCAATCCTCTGGCTGGGTGTCTCAGGCATTTCACACTGCTGTATCGTACGGCCCAACTGGCAGGATCTCACTACTGTGGCCCCAGTTGGGAGTTCAAACTTCTCTCTTATTTCTACACACCAAGACACCAGGCTTTGTCTTATGGTTTCTCAGATGGTTTCTCATATCATTACGAGGTAGAAAACAGAGAACCATTACTCCTTTCCCTTTCTGACAACAAGGCAGTATAAAACACTTTGCTGACACCTCCGCACACCACATTAAGCTCAGCCTTGACAAGACAAACCTGCTCTTTCCCGGAGACCACTTTCACTGTTAATTTCTGTCCTTGCACCACAATGGGTGCCGCCTCCCTCCAACATGTCCATTGAAACTTATTGTCTTTTTTGTTTTTCTCCTCTTTTTTACATTTAGTTATATATTTATCTCCACATTCACAGCCAACCATATAACTGGATTTTCCAATTGTTAGTTGAGTAATTAGGAAAGGTCTTACTGATATGGAGATAAGTGGTTGTACCTGTTGTTGTTGCTGCTGCTGTTGTTGCTGCTGCTGCTGCTGCTGTTGTTGTTGTTGTTGTTGTTGTTGTTGTTGTAGCTGATGAGGGTGCATCTGTGGCTGGCCTTGAGACTGACTCTGAGCTCCAGTCCCACCCTGCTGCCCAGGAGGGCCCTGCATTCCCTGCATCTGCATTTGCATCTGTAGTTGTTGTTGCTGCATTTGTTGTTGTTGTTGTTGTTGTTGTAGCTGCTGCTGCATTTGCTGTTGTTGCATATGCTGCATTTGTTGTTGTTGTTGTTGTTGTTGTTGTTGATGCGGCATGAACTGCATGGGCACCTGCTGCAGGACTCTCTGGTCTCCGGTCTGACCAGGAAAACCTGACATATGAGGGAAAAAAAAATATGAAAAAGGACACTCTGATTTTAAGATGAAAGAGTGAGTAAACAAAGAAACAACATACCGGCAGGCCGGTTGGCAAAATCTGACAGTTTGGGTCCAGAAGGGTCCAAGCCCAGCCCCTGTTCCCCACTCAATCCTGGCAACTCTGGTTCTTCAAGACCAGTGCCCACATCCATCCCCCTGGAGAGAATACAAGAAGAACACCTTGACGACAAACAGTTTCTTCGCCTCTGCTCTGCCATGTTAGCAACCTGCCATCTGTCCAAGTGATTAAGAAGACTCCAGTCACCTCCAAACTGTCAAGTTTAAACTAAACTAAACAGCTGCTCTACACTGTACTAAAAACAGTGCTCATTGTAAAACCTCTTATTCTCCCTAGTTCTAATTGTCTACTCCACAGTCAGCTCCTTACCCTAGACCCTCCACCGGTTGTTCTCCTACTTTAGGCTTCTTCTTCCTTGGTGGCTTCTTCTTCTTGGGTTTGGCTTGGCCGGGTCCTCCAGCCCCCTGCTTCCCGCCCGGCCCGAACTGACTGGCAGAGATGTCACTCTGAAGCAGGTTGACCAGGAGAGGACTGGTCAGCGTCACGTCCTTGTTCACTGGGAAACCCCCTGCCTGAGCGCAGGGTCCCCCCATGGGCATCTGACCCCCGAACTGGGGGTTAAAGTTCATCCCGTGACCCGGGAAGTGGCCGTTGCTCACCTGCATGTGCTGGGGCACTCCAATTCCCATCATGCCCTGCTGCTGTTGCTGACCCTGCATGTCTGGGAGCATCTGTTGGACTCCGGCCATGTCACCTGTGCTGCCGTTGGGGTCTCCAAGAGCGTGCGGGTGCTGCTGTTGCTGTTGCTGTTGTAGCATGGCTTGTTGCTTTTGCTGCTGCTGGAGCTGTTGCTGCTGAAGCTGTTGCTGGACCAGAGGGTGGCCACTTGGGAGTCTCATGTGTTGGCCGTGCATACCCATGGTCTGGTTGGGATTACTCCCCATGGGGACCTGAACAACGAGAAACAAGGAACGTGGAATTAAACCCCTGAAAGGAAAGTTGGATTTTCCAACGTCAATTGCCACAATGCAAATGGAGGGGTGGAAAATATAAATGAAAGCCATGAAATACCTGTTGGGGCTGCTGCTGACTCATCTGTTGTTGTTGCATTTGCTGTTGTAGTTGCTGCTGTTGTAGCTGGTGTTGCTGCTGCAACTGCTGCTGTTGGAGCTGAGCCATTTGCTGTTGTTGATGTTGTTGCTGTGGAGTCATCTGTTGTTGTTGTTGTTGTTGTTGCTGGCCTACCTGAGCCTGTTGGAACTGGCTCAAGTTTCCCGGCACATTAGGAGTTGGTCCCCGCATCATCTGACCGGGCATTACCCCTGCTTGACCTTTCACCCCAAACACCTGCTTGTTTCCTTGCATCTGTTGCATCTGTTCCATTATGGCATTTTGTTGTTGTTGTTGCTGTTGTTGCTGTTGTTGTTGTTGTTGCTGCTGCTGCAGAAGCATTGCCGGGTGCCCTTGCCCGCTATGCATCCCTCCTTGACCCTGCTGGGGAATCAGCTGTTTGGGTGGGGTCATGCCACCTCTCTGCCCAGGGTTAAGTGGTCTAGAGAGAACCGTTTGCCCTGGACCCCCACCCTGGACCATCTGACTGGGGGACGAGGACACAGGCTGACCTTGGAGGCCCATCATCTGGGTCTGGGGGCTGGGCTGGGTCATACTGGGCCCAGACGTAGTGCCTGGAGGCTGACTGTGGAGACCCATGGTATTGGGCTGGGAGTGGGACGGACCTTGCATGGGGGTGGAGGCTGACGACTGGGCACCTGAATTCAGATCAAGAGAGATAAATGACACTGATGATTTTCATATTTAACCCAATTTTGTCTTGCCTTGATGAAGCCCTGCTTTACAGGCAGTGACTTTACTTCTGTCCCCAGGCCAAATCATGTGATGCTGTTAAAAAAGAAACAGGTGATTCACACCCTTCTAATGTTGCATTTGACTGCATACCATAGGTATGGCAAAACATGGAATTTTACTGTTCCAATTTCTCAAAGACACAATCACTTGCGACCTCGTAGTGTACCTGCATGTGCCATGGCCTGGCTGTTTTGAAGCTGGGGATTGGCTCCTCCCCCCTGGGTTCCCGCAGCGCTAGTCACCTGAGCAAAGCCTTGGTTCCCTTGGACATTAGGGAAGCCCATGGCCAGACGCTTGGGCATGCCTGTGAACCAACATGGGTGAATCATTCAAACCAGCGCAAACAGGCATCACAATATATTGGAATTACAGTTTGGTAATACATTGATAAGAGGACAAATTACAATACCAGTCATTTGAACTAGTGAAGTCGTGATTTAGGAGCTGTAAAACAAACCTAAGATGCCAAAGTGAGCCCATCATATCTAGTCATCACGAGTGTGTTCATTTCTTACCGCCCATACCTCCTTGATGAACTTGAGGTCCAGGCTGCCCGTGTTGGGGCATTCCCATGAACCCTTGCTGCATGTTATTCTGCTGTCCCAGCACAGCCCTGCCTGGCGAACCCACTCCTTGAGGGAAACCCTGTGGGGTCGTAGGTCGAGGGCCAAGCTGGGCTTGACCTTGCCCCATCATGGGTGGAGTGCCAGGAGAACCCTGCTGGAACGGGGAAGGTGAAGACCCTGGGGATTTGGTTGTGAGGTTGCCCTGAGGTCCTGATGAGGGGGGCAGAGGTGGGGGAGGTCTAGGGGGTCCTGCCCCTACGCCAGGCCCACCTTGTGGACCTTTAGGTTGGGGGGCGGCAAACTGACCGCCCCCTTGCTGCTGTGGCTGGAGCGGCCCTTGCCCCATAGCACTAAACACCTGTCCGGCCTGTTGGCTACCGAATGGGTATGGAGGTGGGGGGTGGCTGGGGGTCTGGACCGTAGTCAGGGTGGGGGGACGTTGACTCATCTGGACTTGGGGAGGGGCCTTCCTCCAGGCTTGACCCATGGGGGCTCCCTGCGCAGGAAGGTTCCAGACGGATTGTCCAGGCATCTGGCCAGAAGGGTTAAAGGGAGGACGGGGCCCACCGTGCTGGGACATCTGGACCTGCTGCTGGAGTGCGGCTGGGTTGAGCTGCCTCCCGGCCTGCATGGGCTGTGGAGAGAATATAGGACTTCGGTCAACTCCTGATACATTCTGCCCTTCAATGGCCATCAGCCATCTATCTGTTTTTCTCAGACCAGCAGTTTCAGAGCTTTAAGTAAATGGTGCGATCTGCTAGGATTTTAAGGGCATCATGCATAGTTGATGTGAAAATGGCATAAGTAAATCCAGAATTAAATTCGGACACATTGTTACCATAACTCTACCATTATTATTATTATCAGCAGTGTTTTGGGTCATGCTGTGCAGGCTCACTGCTGCTAGCAGGCAATGTTTCAAGGAACATCAGATGTTTGTACTTAGAGTTGCCAAGGATATGTAGGCTGATAGGGGTAACGTATGAATGAGTAACCGACGACCGAAATGGAAGTCAAACTGATTTCAGTAATCTAATTGAGTCGATTTGATGATTCAACAATGCTGTGGTAGGAAGCACGGTTATAATTGAGTTCAGTATACCTGCATGTGGTGAGGGCCCTGGGAAGCCATGGGGCCATGGGGGCCAGACTGAGGATGCTGAGGCTGTTGCTGCTGTAACAACATGGGGTCCATCGAATCTGAAGGGGATGCGGGACATACAGTCAGTACGGTTAAACAAGATGAACTTGGTGTGAAAGAGTGGGCCGCTTATTAAGACGAAGTGCTCTCACCGGCCTGCTGTGGGGGTCTGGTGGCTCGGGGGTGCATCTGCCCGCTGCTGCCAGCCACCATGGCCTGGCCAGACATACTGGGCCCGGCCGGGACCATCGATGGGTTACTCATTCTCATGCCTCCTACGAGATATTGGGTATAGGAGTCAGTACAAAAAAAACATGCATTTAGTTGTACTGCTTTCTTAACAATTTAACCGAAAAAGTATTACATTACTGGTGGCTGGTAACAGGTTTATAATTGCATTGCAGGACTTTGTTATTTATGGCTTCGACTTTATCTGGGCACTCTGTGATGTGCCAAAGCACTGGCCTTAGACATTGTGGATTAGGCACATTCCACACACCATCAACATCTATTGAATATATAAACGTGCAAAGTACCTGGGCCAGGTTGCCCTGGAAATCCCAAATCCATCCTCATCTGGCCAGGCGCAACCATTGGTCCGTTGACCCGGACCTCCTGACCTCTGTTTTGCCCAATCGCCACATTGATGGCTCCTTCGCCTGGACCAGCAACAACAGCGATAAAAACCTTTTACCATATTATAAAGCGTCAATTTCTGGGACAGCTCTTAGTCGTGACACTGCCCTTACCCTCGATCTGTACAGAGAGGATGCCCAGGTCTCGGAGCTGCTGCTGGTTATTCTGGGCCAGCAGACGGAGTCTCTCCGCAGCGTCCCGGGGGATGTTGAAGGTGACGCGCACACTATTCCACGGCTCCACGTGCTGAGGCTGCAGCCTATCGGAGTCTTATGAGGGAAAGGAAAACATTTTTAAAAAACCCACTATAGAAACGTGTATCGCATTTGTATGGGATGGTGTTCCTCCAATATAAGCACGGAACGTCCTGTTCTATTGGTTTTTAGATCTACTTCAATTTGTTGGCCAGAAGCACAATCATGGTCATATTGGCCACATGACCTAGTAACTGCATTTTTAAATTCCCCTTATATCTTTGTAACTGATAACTGGGCATTTACCAAAATTTAACTGGACATTTGCAAACATTTAAAAAATAGGCTATGATACGTCAGCTTTATAACACAAGGTGCCTGTTCAGTGTTACACCAAGTGGTCTTGACAACAGGCTAGCTATAACAGCACATGCAGCACTAACATACTAACAGCACTAACCTAATTCAAGCATACGAGGCATTCTCTTTAGAATGTTGTCAAGTTTCTCCTGGAAGTCCTCATCCTCCATGTTTCCTTGAAAGGCAACAAAGATGTTAAAATCTCCCGCTGCGTCTCCCTCATGTGGGTGCAAGACATCGTTGCTCTGTTGACAGCCGGCTTCCTCTCCGACACCAGAGTCCAGGTCAGAGTCCAGGTCGGGGTCCGGGTCCCCCTCTGGGACTGCTGTCCACTGGGGAAGCTCTAACACAGGGCGATGATGTGCCATCCTCCCCCTCAGTAGGACTGGTGTGGGGAAGACTGGAACCCTTTATGCTGTATAAGAAAAAACAGAAAGTTTACTTTCAAAGAGATGCCCAATTGGGATAAGTATTAAATATCCATTACATAAAAAGAAAAGGTAGGTCGTGCCAAGAACTCAAAACAAATAATTGGAAAGACCATAGAAAAATGTCAATATATTTACATCAAGCAAATGTAGAGATCACATTATTTTGGTGAGAGCAAGGATAACCTTCTAATGAGCTTAACCATCAAGAAACGTCAAAACATCTCTAATGTCAAATATGATTTACTGACTTCAATATAATGTTACAATGATTACAATACGAAGCGGAACGAGTAAAACTAGCTAAACAAGTGAGAGTTAACTAGCCATGTACGTACAAGGTCCAGCGTTAACACAATCAACATAGCAGTTAGCTAGCTATGTAGCTAGGGCTAGCTTGATGAATTAACATTAGCAAGTTATATAACAAACAAACCTAAAAATGACCAATGACTAGCTATAGGTAAAGCAAAATTGCCCGCTGTTGCTCAATACTTACTGTAGCGCAAACTAACGTAGTTACATCACTTAGTTACATCAAATTAAAAGCAATGTATTATCAATTACTAGCTAGCTACGGTGTAATAAGCAGTCGACACATGATGTGAACGTTCGAATTCGCGACAAGCCAGCTAGCTACTAAAGCTAGTTAGCAAGGATCTGGCAAATAGCGATTTCCTGGATCTGCTAGGTCAACGTTATACAAACAAACGGGTACTGTACAGGCCTTTGATTACGCAAAGAACAGCTCATTTGCCAGCCAGGTCGTATGGTTGTGGCCCGTTTGCAAACTCCGAAACTTGCATTTTGAAATTTTCAGCTAGTTAGCTAGCTAGCTAACTTACAGTCAATTGTGATCTCAGAAACATTAAGCTGTCATCGAAATGTAAATGTGAGTCCCTTGCTAATGTATTTCAACAGGCCTCAGCCTACCTAACGCGCCTTAACGTTAGCCCATTAACCAGCTAGATAGCGAAAACAGCAAACATTAGTATTAGTTAACACTAAACAGTAACACTGACTAACTAGCTGCAGCAACAAACGTTAGTGTTGCATTATTATTGACGTAACTACATGATTGACTAGCTATGTGGTTACAGTGCGGCACCGCCACCGGCTACTGTCAGTACTGTAACTAACTAGCAAGTTAGTTATGATTTAGTTAGCTACCATAGCTATTTCACTTCGTTCAAAGCTGGATAAGGTTACGGAATTTTCTTACTACCGAAGTCGCCACACATGTTAACAACAAACAGCTTGGATAACTTGCTAACAGCTAAATCCTTACCAGATGAACCCATTTGGAAGCAAGTCCAACGATGCACCGTCTGCTAGCTAGCTGAAAACATCAATCGGGGAGCCGTGGTAACCAACGCAGAGCAAAAGGGACGCGATTTTTTCCAGTCGTCCGTTTTCTCCGTATTCTCATAAAGGTCTACACACATATTTACGTCCTAATTCTTTGTGAATATTTTATGCGTAGCGAAACGTTACGGATGCAACCCATTGAATGAACCATCTTTTCAACATAATAATTTTTTACTTAGATTTAGCTATTTGCTGCTGTGTTTGCGTAGGATTTTACAATTATTGTCTGTGTTTGAGAGGATTAAAACGAACCTACAAACCTTTTATTATAAAACAAGAATAAGGATTGTTTGTAGTTTATTCAGTTATGTTGATGATTCAGTGCAGTTTTGATCCTCCTTAAACAAGGCAAACTTACAAGGGACAGGAACATAATGAAATCAGGTGTCTGCCAAATGACTGATCTACACATTATCTTGGATTCTAATTGCTAGCTCATTCCTATTCGTATGTCAGTCACAATTTACCCATTAAACATTGTGGTCAGGTTTCTATAGAACAGAGAACTCATGGCACTCGATTGTATTGAGTCTCTCTGAGGAGTTCATGGTGGAGGGGGGAACTAGCCAGCAATACAGCCTTCCTTCTGATTTAGCCATTCTTTCCCTTGCAACTGTATCTAGGGCGCTGTGCTGTTGTAACAACGCCGAACTACAGCCATGGCCAAAAGTTTTAAGAATAACACAAGTTTTGGTTTACACAAAGTTTGCTGCTGCAGTGCTTTTAGTTATTTTTGTCAGATGTTACTATGGTATACAGAAATATAATTAAAAGCATTTCATAAGTGCCAATAGCTATTATTGTACATGCCAAGATTCAATATTTGCAATGTTGACCCTTCTTCTTCAAGACCTCTGCAATTTGCCCTGGCATGCTATCAATTAACTTCTGGGCAACCTCCTGACTGATGGCAGCCAGTTCTTGCATAATCAATGCTTGGAGTTTGTAAGAATTTATGGGTTTTTGTTTGTCCACCCGCCTCTTAAGGAGTGACCACAAGTTCGTGATGGGATTAAGTTCTGGGGAGTTTCCTGGCCATGGACCCAAAATGTCGTTGTTTATTCCCCTAGCCACTTAGTTATCACTTTTGCCTTATTGTAAGGTGCACTATCATGCTGGGAAATACATAGTTCGTCACCGAACTGTTATTGAATGGTTGGGAGAAGTTGCTCTTAGAGGATGTTTTGGTAACATCCTTTTTTCAGGGCTGTGTTTTTAGGCAAAATTGTGAGTGAGCCCACTCCCTTCGCTGAGAAGCAACCCAACATGTGAATGGTCTCAGGATGCTTTACTGTTGGCATGACACAGGACTGATGGTAGTTGCTCACCTTTTTTTCACTGGACAAGCATTTTTCCATATGCCCCAAACAATCGGAAAGGGGATTCATCAGAGAAAATTACTTTACCACAGTCTTCAGCAACCTTTTGCCAAACATCAGTCTATCCCTGATGTTTTTCCTTTGCTGCCCTTCTTGACACTAGGCCACCCTCTAAAAGTCTTTGCTTCACTGTGCGTGCAGATGCACTCACACCTGCCTGCTACCATTCCTGAGCAAGCTCTGCACTGGTGGTGCCCCGATTCTGCTGCTGAATCAATTTTAGGGGACGGTCTTGGCCCTTGCTGGATTTTCTTGGGCGCCCTGACGCCTTCTTCACAACAATTGAACCTTTCTCCTTGACCTTCTTGATGATCAGATAAATGGTAGATTTAGGTGCAGTCTTAATAGCGGCAATATCCTTGCCTGTGAAGCTCTTTTTGTGCAAAACAATGATGACTGCTTGTGTTTCCTTGCAGGTAACCACGGTTAACAGAAGAAGAATTAGTTTAAGCCCCACCTTCCATTTTAAGCTTCCAATCTGTTATTCTAACTCAGTCAGCTTGACATAGTGATCTCCAGCTCTGTCCTGCTCAAAACTCTCACATGTGTTAGTGAGAGGATCACTGACATGATGTCAGATGGTCCTTTTGTGGCAGGTCTGAAATGCAGTGGAAATTGTTTTTCTGGGATTAAGTAAATATTTATGGCAAAGAGGGACTTTTTAATTAATTTCAATTCATCTGGTCACTCATGACATTCTGGAATATATGAAAAACTGAGGCAGCAGACTTGGTGAAAATTATTATTTGTGTCATTCTCAAAACCTTTGGCCCTGGCTGTATATTCTGCTTTCTTCTTGACTGCTTTTTCAATCATAATGGGTCAAAGCATGAGGGCAATCTCATTAACCTGACCATAGTTAGCTTTGCAGTTGTCCGAGCTACCTGAGGGAGTTGCTAAAGACTGTGATTTGGCCAGGAAATACAAGTTGAAGATACTTCATTGCAAGGGGTTTTCTTTCTACCTGGAAACAAAATGGTTCTCCAATTATTACAGCTAAAGAACACAAATGTCTGAGCGAATATATGAGCATCAATTTTCTAAGCTTGGTCACAGCCTTTAAGTAGAAAGAACCAAACATTTTGTACATTTACAATAGCTACAGTAAATCCCAAAATGTTCTCTGGGTTCTTGAGATTCTTTTGTAATTAGTTGCACTACATTTCAAAAAATGTTTGATATCGACACACTTTATTTAGTAATTTCTTTATTACTTATCTTCATAATATATTTTTGGAGGACAATACATTTAATGATATGACAATTTAGTAACTGTCTAAAAAGATATTTGTTAAAAAAAGTAACTTCATAGATACATGTCAGTGTAAACATATTTCTCCCTTAACTGGGTCATATACAGTGTTTCTGCCAGAATTCAAATGTTTCAATAATATATAATGAGTAGCATATACAAATTGACTGTGCATACACATGGACGTTAGAGAAGTAATGGACACTAGCATCACAGATAAGAATGCCCATGTAAAGGCCTATCATTGTTCATCAACTACAGTAAAAATAATGCATTTTATTTAATACTTCATCATGGCATCAGTGACTGTTTACATGACCAAGCTGTGGTTACATTTCAGCCAGTAGTTGTTAAAGTGGTGATTGTTTTTGTGTGTTGCAAAAACTAATTTGTTATTACATAACCTATTTAAAATATATGATGACAAAAATCTGAATGAATCATGTAAAATGGGACAATATTTCACATATCCTATTCTAATTGGTAACTCATCATTCAAATTTGGTGTGCTTAAGATACCAAATACATATTTAAAGTAAAGACTATAAAGTAGCTCTCAAAAAGTATTCACCTCCTTGGGAATTTCCCTATTTGATTGTTTCAACATTTAATCAACATTTTAAAGTTTTTGCCAGAGATAACTTCAAAGAAAAAACATCTCCAAATTGCTCTAAATTAATTACATATATGATACAGAAAATAATTGATAATTGATTAAGTATTCACCCCCTTTGCCCACGCAAATAAATGAGCTGTGGAGCAATCAATCAATAATTAAAGAAGGTGAATCAATTATATACTGTGCAATACTTAGTGATTTTCAGTTTTTTATTTGTAATGAATTTAGATCAATTTGTAGATTTTATTTGTCACTTTAACATTATGGACTTGTTTTGTGTTGAGCAGAGGCAAAACCCCCCATTTAAATCCATGTAGATTTCATGTTGTAACAATAAAATGTGAAAAAGTCCAAAGTGGGGTGAGTACTTTTGACAGCACTGTAAAATAATTGATCTGAAGTAGCAATTCGGATTACCAAGGGCCTCTCTTCATACGTGCTATAATAAATAGCCAATAAACCCCAATATAGGCACATATATACATATAATAATCATTCAATAAACTAAAAAGTAAATCAGATACAGTTATGTATACTTCCAAGCAAAAACATTTCTGTTCTAACAGTGCAAATGACTAAGTATAAACTACATATGCAAATATAAAAATAGACAAATAATTTACAAGCACTTTATAATCCCATCCTCCTGATGATTCAGTCTTAAATTCAATTTCCTAAAATAAAATAAAAATAGCCTTTCCAGTTTTTTTATACCCCAGATATCATAAAATAATAAATATACAGTATTTCAACCAAGTAGTACTACAAATAAATAACATTCAATATTGAAGTGAGTAAAGAATGACATTCACATGAAAAGAAACGTGCTGTGCCCGCTCTCTGAGATAAACATTTTATCTCTGTGAAGAGATTCACAAAATGGCCTCTCGTACCGACTGTTCGCAACAGGCTAGTTATCTACAAGAGCTACAACACCTTTTGACTCAAGCCACATGACTCCAATTAAGGACGGTTGCCGACTCTGTCACTGACCATATGAATGCACCCACAGTACCCACAAGTGGATAGTCCAAGCGTACTATACATCAAGGGCCAACTCCTGAGTGGTCACGCGACGATAATGGGAATTGGGCATTTGGAACTCCTACTATCTGATGTGTGCAGGCATTCACCGCCATTTTGAACCAGCGCAAGCGTAAGAGGGGAAGCGGCGGCGGTGCTCGGTCAAATGAAGCGGGTCACTGAGGAGCATCTAGGCGTGAGCATGCCACCCGCTCTGTGTGCAAAAGAACAAACGTATGGTGGATGTAAGCTCTTGGTGTTGGTGCGCCTTTCTGTGGTGGAAGCAGCCGTGTCGGCTTCTGTCCTTTCGGTGCGGGGCGTGCTTAGCCACGTCCGAGTGGAATTAAGGTCAACCCAGCCCAAGACAAACATAGCAAACACACAGCATGCTACACCCCGTCTTAGTAAAGGGGCTTAAAACCTATTTCAGAGACTTCATTACTGGCATATTACACATTTTCCATAACAACCGGAGACAGAAAATCAACCATTAGGTGGTATGTCAGCCCTTTCGAGCATCATTTCTTTCCGCCTAGGTACTCGCCACTAATATGGGTGTTTCTCTTTGGCACCCTTCCAAAACTCCCTGTTCCCCCATGAATCCCAGGCCCCCACGTCTTGGGTGAAGGGGGCTAAGGCATGTTCATGGACATGGTGAGCGCTGAGGCATCTGCGCTTCGCGGGTCCTTCACCCCGATGATGAGGTCATTGGTCCTCCGGGTGCCCTCCACCAATGAGAGGACACCTACCCTCTGGACCTGGTGACCTTTGAACTGTAGCGCCTCCACGTCCTCCTCTAGAAACTCGGCTGAAACGTGGGAAGTGGGTGAGGGGTGAAGGCAAAATTGTGAGCTCGATTTAAGTTTTTAACCTTTCGACATACAGTTTCTGAACAGGGACTGGAACACAGAAAAAACTGAGAAACAAGTTACTGAGCTTACTCACAGTCCACCAGGAGAGTGTCGGGTTGCAGCTGTGGGTGGAGTCTGCCGTATGCTAAACTGTCACTCAGGTTTTTACGAGAGGACAGCACGTTCATCAACACCTGCGTTATGCCACTAAGGGCCCGGTCGCCGTTGGAGGATCCTAGGGCCACATAGGTGCCACACAGACCCAGAGAAGGCCTCACAGCCGTGGGCACCAGGAAGGACAAGGGCCTCTTACCAGGCTGAATGACATTATGCTGTAGAAAGAAACAGCAGACAAAGGGTTAGACACCTAACCGGAGGTTTAGATCTATTCCAGACATGTGTTAGATAATACCGGATTGGCAGGCTGAGATGTCTGGGTCTTGTGGGGCCAGGAGAAGTCCAAGATCTGGCTATTCAACAGTATCCCAGAGGGCGTCACAATCCTGCTACCAAACGGTCGGTTCAGAGAGCTAGAGAGAGATTAGACTTTTCATTCTACAGTCAACAACTCTAATAACACGTACAGTCAAACAATACTTTGACCTTCCTCTTTAGTCTTTTGATGACAAAGCAATAACTCATTATTTGTTCAAGCCGGAGTTAGAATTGACCAACCTGGCTCAAACCTTCAGCACTATTAAATAGCTTTACCATAACCCATATCACATAGTTCTACCATCTCCTATCATTTTGCTCTTGATCATGACACCAAGTACAATAACTATTATGTTAGGCTACTTGGGTTGCTAGGTGTGCAGCCGATTGATCCAACACTGACTCACACCTAAGCTTTTCAAGGTATTGTCCTTCAGCATGATGTTTTTATTTAAATTGTGGTTATAACTGGGCTCAGATGGGGGCCTGAAAACTGTAGCGATCCTGAACATTGACCAAGACCAAATACTTCTGTCTGTACTAAATTATTTTCAAATTCAGTTAACGGGGGACCAGATGCATTAGGTAGGCCACTTAAAAAGTAGGCAAAAGCGTATTGTAGACAAGGTGGTTAGAGATGTTTATCTACAACGTTGATCAGGGGAGATTAAGCGTTAGGCATTTGAAATTCATTGCTCACATTAGTGTATGAACCTTTACAGCCCAGTTAGCATTGGGGATAGAAAATGAAGCGATCTGAGCGCTAAGACCCTCTCTGAGGGAGGATCTGTAATGTCTCTCAGCTCACCTCATAACGGAGACGATGAAGTCATCAGGCCCCATGACCATGACCTGACTGGCCACGGAGCCCTCCTCCAGGGCATACGATGATGTGTAGTGACCTGGCGGGAATGCCTGGGAGTCGTTGATCATCTGGCGAAGCAGCCCTGCCTCAGACTTACTGGAGGACAGAGGTGAGGTCATGCTAAAGTCCACTTTAAGGTTAATTAGGTAACAGGAAACGTGTGGCACGCTAAGAACGGTGCCGCAAAATCACCAACATCGTCAGACCCTCTCTCACAGACCCCACAAAATGCCTCACTCAAGGTTTTGTTTAATCCTGCCTGCAGTACTGCATCTGTTCTCCATGGACACCACCAAAGCACAAGGCACTTAAACACAATCAAATCTCAGCAGCAACAATCCTCAGACAACCTAGGTCTGAATTCTACTGCACTTAATTAGGGCAGCTCCTGTTATTCACCAAGTTAATTTCCAGACAGATGTTACGGACCTTGGATGTCATTCATAACAGATGGCACAATTCACATTTCGATTATGCTGCAAGTGTGGCGTTTCTCACTGGGCATTTTGAGGAGTATTTTATTCAGCCTGGAACTTGGGACCACATCCGGAAACTCCTCACCATAAAGAATAGACACGTTAACACATTACATGCCTCTTAGGCCTCCACAACCCCACCAGTTGTTTTTCTACTTCCCCATTAACACATCTTTAACAGGGCATCTCGGCAGTTTGCACACAGGATTTATGATGTAACCTTTTGTTATGTTTGAAGTCATAATAGTATAGTTTGTCAAAATGGTAATATTACCACTCTGCCTTGTATTTCTCATGCCTCGTGTTGAAGTGAAAGATTAGAAGTATGTAAGCGCACCACATTTGACTTTCCAAGACAAATGGTTGAATGCAGAGGTCTACTGGGGTCCTAGGTCTTTAGGTCCTAGGTCTTTACTAAAGACACCTCTCAGGCTTATCTAGACTGTTGGTTATAGGCCAAGGTTATCTTTGACTGATGTGGCAGGCACATGGCGTGTCTGTGTGTGTGACTACAATTGAAAATAGTATGTGTATGTTTGAACTTACCTGAGCATCTGGGTGACTCGTTCTATGATAGAGGAGTTATACGTGGGGTCTCCCAGCCCACTAGCCAGGGCCACAGCAATCTTCAGTGACTTTACGAACACACCGACAGGTCAACGTGACAGGAAATTCACAGTACACAGAAAAGGATACAGGATTTACTACAGTGCAAAATGCCTAATGTAGCAATCAAACAACAACCACTAGCTAAGTAATAAGGCTGGCCACGCTGTTAAGTCAAGTGCGGTGAAGAAAATGGGGTCGCAGTACCTCGGCAATCCAGTGGTAGGTGGTGTTGCGGGGCACCTGGCTCGTGATGTTGTAGCCTTCCAGAATGTTCAGGGCTGTGATGAGAGCGGCTCCTGCACTAGGGGCTGGAGCCGCCATGACATGGTGCCCTGCCATAACAACAGACAAACGGAGGCATTTAGCTGCAAGGCTGATGGTTCAAAAGTCTAGTCTGGTAAAAACTAGGGAGGAGTTTGACAATCATTACAACTGGCGGTTTAAAGTGAAGCCCCAGTTCACCTTGATAGGAACTTTCTGCAGGCTGCTGTAGTATAGTGCTGTAGTTCCTAATATCTTCCACTGAAAGAACACCTCCTTTAGCTTGAACCTGAAAGTACAAGATCATTTTTATTAAATTGTTGGAAAACATCAAAAAGAAATTGTGTTTTTCAATAGATATTATTGTGCAGAAGTGCATATCAACTGTAGCACATAATAATACCTCACCATTCTGAAAAATGTTATCCCAATCAATGAGGATGCATATGCTTATTTGATGTCATTTCCAAATTGAAAACGTAGATATTGCAGCTTTGCACTTTCCCCTACAGATGGTATTTGGTTCGTTTTTATCTGTCCTTAAATGCACCCCACTACCCAGAGCATATCTGTCAGAGTCTGAAGGTACAGGATGTATGAGCGCTTATGTAATGCCAGTGGCTGTCAGCCGGGACCAAGACGAGGGTCTTACTGCAGCAGCTATTTCCTGGGTCAGGTTTCCACTGTAGAATTTAGCGATTCCATTGGCCGCCACGGAATCCAAGATGGCAGCCAGGTCGAGACGTCTAGAGAACAGGCCGGAGAGAGGAGGCTGACCATTGGGGAGGAACAGGGCACGGAACGCATCTGACACATTTTTGTCCTTGATTTTGGCCAGCGCCTCAGCTAAAGAGAAGGGGACACATATCTAATGTAACTCGTGTATTTCTCTTCAAAACAACACATTATGATCAGAATCTTCATACTTACCCAAGTCATGTGTAACGTTGAATCCATTTCTGGCCACATCTGCTGCCATGGTAACCACATCCTTCCAAGGCATTCTGGGAAAACATTTTTAGAAAGCAATCAGACAGATACAATATTAATGTCTCTGTGTGTAATGTTTACTTTATTGCCAAAAATCCCTAGCGCATTTGCTGGCATCTTTAACTACATATGATGTGCTTGTTTATTGTAATTCTGACAATTTGTAATTTTTTTACTTTTCTTTTTGACTTTGCCTTTTGTTCCCACATGTTTCTGTCCTACTGTTTTGTTTTTGTATTGTCTGATGCCAGGTATGTTTTTATAATGTATGCTGTTGTCATGCTCCATTGATCGCATTTCTATTTTTGTAGTTTGGTTTAATTATCTCCAAACTGGAAACTAAGACAAAATGGACATCCATGAGTTAATCTCACTGTAGATGTGAAAACGAAATCCCTAGCCACTTACACATCCATATAGAGCATGAGGACAAGATTGTAATCAAACCCACAGCAATTTCCCAAGTCCCACACTCCTACCAACTGAGCCGTGATAATGATTGTGTATAACTGGAATAATTATACCCCCAGAGCCCAGGAGATGGACTAATAATCCCCTTGAACCAGGTTGATACAGATCATGGGAAGATCTCCATTTCTTACTCATCCAATGGATCCTCTCTCCTGTTCTCTTTCTCAAAACCCCTTTGATGAGAAAGCCAGATGTCTTTAATGACCCGGTAAAACAATTGTCACATCCTTACGTAGCAGGTCTGCCAGTGACATCCAACGCCCTCTTGCCCTTATTTGGACACGGACACCTGTTTGCTGTTACAGCCCTGACGTGTTCTCCTTGTCACTGCCTCTATTTAAGTTCCTCCTTTACACCTGTATCTGGAACATGGGCTCTGTTTTCATGAGCAGCTTCTGTTTTCGGTAATAATGATTTGTTTTATTTTCATTTTTCCCTGTGCCTGTGTCTCGGCTCCTGCCTACAGCTTTACACAAGGGTGATAAAGGTTTTTGGGACTGCCTTGAAAGTCTGAACTAAAACGAGAGCCTACAGACATCCACAGCCATTGAAGCGTTTTGCCCCCGCAACAACACATCAGTCCCTGTCTGCTAGGCTGTTCATTAGTTAGTACGTGAGCCAAACACTGCATCTTAAGACAATTGCCTAATTTTGGTGAAACTATATATATATATTTTTTTTATACCATAGCCTCTATACAATGTGTGGAATTGTACAAAGCCTTGAGCTAAATCAACAGAAATGTGCATGTCTCCCTTGATGTCTCAATAGTCCTGGGAAGGGGGGATGGGGGGGATACCTTCCGTAGAGCTGGTGCGCCTCCTTCATCCCACTGAGCATGCCCGGAACTCCCACCATCAGGCCTGGCTGCAAAACACAGATGGAGAATACTTCTTGTCATTACAAATCCCATAAACCCCCAGTCCAACGCCTATCCCCCTCTTGATGACCTCCCAGCTCAGGATCACTAACAACTACTTGCGGTTGCTTGTGTATCGGTCACTCGGAAATGCTTTTGCCCATGAGGCGTCACCGTTTTCAATGCTCTCAAGCAGGACCATCATGTCTGACCTTGAGCTCCAGGTCGGGATGCAGCATGTCCTCGTGGATGCCGGAGGGCGCGGTCTCGCTGAAGTCGATGACCCTGCTCTCGTTCCTACGGATGTCGTGAACCAGCATCACGCCTCCCCTGTAGGATCCCACAGAGAGCAGAGTTCCCTCAGCGGCGGTGGGCGCCTTCGTTTATGCATGGATGTGTGGCGCCTTCGTTTATGCATGGATGTGGGGCGCCTAAGTTTATGAATGGATGTGGGGCGCCTTCGTTTATGCATGGATGTGGGGCGCCTTCGTTTATGAATGGATGTGGGGCACCTTCGTTTATGCATGGATGTGGGGCGCCTTCGTTTATGCATGGATGTGGGGCGCCTTCGTTTATGCATGGATGTGGGGCGCCTTCGTTTATGAATGGATGTGGGGCGCCTTCGTTTATGCATGGTTGTGGGGCACCGTCGTTTATGAATGGATGTGGGGCGCCTTGGTTTATGAATTAACCTGGACTCCCCAAGAAGCCACCCCGACCCCACCGACTCTCTGCGGTTGTCGGCTGCCTGGCGGCGTAGGGACCTTTGACTCACCCTCCGATGCCGGACGTGTGCGGGTGAATGATGCCCAGGCACAAAGCGGCGGCGATGGCGGCGTCCACGCTGGAGCCCTGCCTCTCCAGGGCCTGGAAGCCCAGGGATGTACACTGGGCCACGTCGGTCACCACTGCACCCTGGTTGAAGATCTGCCACACGGGGGGGGGGGAATAGGTCGTGAGATGGCTCACATTAGGGGAAGGGAGAGGATAGGGAGAGTGGAGAGGTGGGAGGAAGGCCACATAGAAGAGAGAGGTATGGCACGCACACGCACCTTGGGGTCTCCGAAATATATTTGCATGATGAGAGCGATGGTGACTCCTGTGGCGAAGGTGAGACAGGCTGTGATGATGACAGTGAGGCCGTCCCTCTGGCAGGCACAGCCCTCCGCTAAGGGGTCTCTGGTGGTCTCCCGCAGGGGCGTGATGTCTTGGCTGGCCAGGTCCGAGGCTGAGGAGGGGAGACGCTGCAGGCGGGCTGATTTCAGGAACAGGTCTGGGTCTACAATGTACCGATGGCAGGGGTCAGTGCAATGTAAATGTTTCATGTGCAGGCAAAAAGGACAAAAAGATATTGCTAAGTCTATCTATAGGATTAACTTGCCTGTCATAACCCATTATGTTATGTGCTCGTCAACGATTGTGAATACAGACCCCTTCACACATTTAGATTTATAATTGAGTAGATTAGCCCACATACAATACCCCATAATGACAAATCATTTCAGACGTGTAACAATTTAAAGAAAAATCTATACAATATCTCATACAGTTATTCTGATACTTTAATATGTATGTTGTAGAAGCGCCTTCGGCTGCATCACAACATTCTGTCTCTAGGGTATGCCTCTACCAGCTTGGCACAATGGCATTTAGGCTGTTTCTGACCAACCTAGATATGGTCTTACCTGTGTCTTGCTCACTGAGGAAGTTGTCGTCGTCTTTGCGCGATTTGACTGTATTTTCCCCGGAAACTACGTCGTCCTCTGGTAAACGAGGGAAACTAGTGATGCTCATGTAATCCACCGGTGAGTAGGCATTTCCCAGAGTCGTCTCCTGGCTTGGGTCTTTCTCTGTCATGGTACCGCTGGAGTATCCGGCCACGGAATCGTTGGCTGCGTTATACATGGCGTCAGTCCAATCACGCAGCTAAATAATAAGAACGTTTTTTCCCTTATTTAGTCAGAGGTCAAATTGGGATTTCCATATTTTCTTCAAGTCTTACAGAAATGGAGTAAGCGCAACAAAACAATCGCTCTTGTTGACACAAAGTGCATCAACTGATAATGTATAACGGGATGGATTGTCTAATTTGTTTAACTCGTAATATGATTCGAAAGCAGAATATTTTAACCTGCCATTATTTATGCTATTAGTCCGCGACGACACACTTATTAGTTCGTTGTAACAATGTTGCACTTGATCCGTAACATTGCTGTCTGGCTCCCTCTAGGTCTGATGTGAGGTGCCAACTCATATCATTCCCAAACCTGTTGAAAGATAATATAAATCATTGAATTTCCTCTTGTAAATAAAGCAACACCACCCGCATAACTAAGCTGAATATGTACAGTATATAAACAGTACGCCCGATAAGCTAGGCCTAGGTATACTTAGAATAATAAACATGCTGCAGTGAATGTGACAGTTAAACACACCCGGCTATATGCGGCTAATATACAACCACACAACCCGGTTAATTTGCTACATCAATTCGCGACTGTCTGAAAAAGCTGTGGATACTATCCTCTTTGCCGTGATTTTCCAAACGACGCTGCGAGATGCAGAATACATATCATCAATTGACGCATCGGCAAAGATTGCATTATACGACCGCATAGGCTATTTCGTATAGTAAAACAATAGGGTGACTTACCTTTCGAGAAAAGATACCTATCTGTATTCAAGCGTAAACCATTTTATGTAGGACTTTCTTGTGGTATTTATAATAAGAGGAGAAACATACGCGCTTTCCTGTAAACCTCCCCAGAAACGAAATAGGAGCTATGCGCTTTAAGATTAGTGACATCACAGAAGGATTGTCACATGGTCGCCACTAAACAAGACGTAGACTACAGTATGTATTTTAACGCCTGTAATTAAAAATTACTTTGTAAGCCAACAAATAAAATGGGTTGCAATTAGGTTTGAGGGGGTGCATTTTCACTTGACTCTGCCTGTATTCACAACGCGTAAGGGTGCTGTTTTTAGATCTGTCCATATAGTCATAATTTTTATCTAAATTATAAGCTTGTAGCCCAACAGCTATTTTTAGATACGGGCCAACGAGTTGCAGAACTAGTTTTCTTTGTCATTGTTATTCTGTCCATAGAAACTCCTCAGATTACCAAAAAGAAATCTTAGGCAGACAATCCTGTTTTGTTTCCTGGCTCTCAATGTTGGTGTTTGTATACAACGCCTTTATTTTATTAGGCAACTCCCATTACAGTGTTTTGGGAAAAATCCTCATGCAGGTCAATCTTAGAGAAGTAGGCCCTTATGCAATGTCATTTGAGAGGGATATTTATTTTCTACAGGCTTTGGCAATGTAAACATATAACAGTAAAACTATTTAAATTGAACCAGAAATAGTACCAGATATAGAGAGATCTCAGAGAAATACTGCATAGGAGAGATAGAAGTTGACAGAGGGAACAACATAAATGTGGTTAAGGCTTGGTTCCCTGCACACGTTCTCAAAAAGTATACATTTAATATGTATTCTGTACACATTTAAAATAGCATACAAATGGATGCAACCCAATAGTAGTTCTCCTAATATACCTCAAGGGAAATAGCATAGATTTAGTGCGGGGCGGGGACGTGACTGTGAGTTTAACCTCTAGATTCAGGAGTTTGAAAGGTATCTGGCGTAATTGACAGTCTAACCTGGGGCATACATCACACGTGATTACGCATGGAATGGAAAAACAATGGAAGTCGCTGGACAGTAGGCAACCTGTGGTCGGAAAAAAACATGTCAGTAGTAGCAACCAAACATTAATGGTACACCACGTTTGTTCTTTAGTGCAACTCACCAAAATACAAATTCGTTAGTTCGTTGAGTTAGTAACCTGGCTTAAGAGAACTCTGAACTGCAACTCGCGAAACCTGCTAGCAAACGCGGCTTTGGACTGTGGCGGGATAACCAAAAATCCTGTGGGCTGTCTAAACGGTTCCTAAAGGTACCGGGCTACATAAAGATGAAGAGAACCAGCAGAGAAAACTTGGTATTGAAAGAGAAGAACAAGATAGAGACAAGCAGAGAGAGAGAGAGAAATAGAAAGAGAGAAAGAACGATAGTTGTAACTATATTCAATGGACCGTCCAAGTTGCTCTACCTGCCAAATGATTGCAGCACTTCAAACTTATTAAGGTCGTTTGGTTTTATTTTGTAGTACGGTTTTATACTAGAATCAATGGTTTGGACTAATTATATCAATGCATCATAATGATATCAAACTAATGTTTTCAAGTTAACAATAATTTCTATTATTATTTTATTTGTTTATTTGTTCAATGACCTTTGGTCCCTATATGCAAGGAGTATGTAAAAAGCGATTTCAGGTTTATAGATTTAAAAATGAAATCCGACAGTCTGCAACCTCATTAGCATTTTTTTCAAATTTCGAATCTAATGTGCTGGAATACAGAGCCAAAACTATAGAATTTCAATATGACTTTGAGACATTGCCAAGGCTCACACGATTTGGTTAATGGTTTGAGATTGACAAGGTTGCCTAGTGGTTGGGGCATCTGACTCGTGTCTGAAAGCAGACACCGTCAACACTGTATGGGTAGATCAGGAAGCAAACACAGGATAACAGAGAAGGATATTTAACAAACAAAGAACTTGACAGGATACAAACAATAGAACTTGACAGGATACAAACTAGACCAAAATGACAATGAACCATAGGGACTGGGAATGAAGGTATCAGGATTATGCCGGTAGGCAGACAGGATCCAGGTGAGTGCGATGCGTGAGCACACAGAATGTTCGTGGTCAAATACAGGCGTGTGTCGGCAACGGGGCTGGTGGGTGTGTATCAGACGATGGGCAGAGACGTGGTCGGTGGGCAGGCGAAGGTCGGTAACGGGAACTCAAGAGACAAGCAAGGTACAGGGCTGGGGCTAGGAAACAAGGACTATGAAACGCTGGATTCGCTGTACTGGACAAGACGATCTGGCACTGCCAGCTGGGGACACAGGGACTAAATACACTGAGGGTAATAGAACCTAGACAACACCTGGTGGGGGGGGGGGGGGGCGGAGACAAGGGAACAGGTGAAACCCATCAGGGCGTGACAAAAGGACTAAACACACATACGGGTGAGCTAACGGGACGCAGGTTAAAGGCAAAAACAGCTGAAACCAATAAACCCAGGGAAGCTAAACAGAAAGTAGAAACAGGTACACCAGAACTGAAACACACAGGACATAGAAACGGAATGACAGGCACTTGCACAGATGAGCCATCAGGATCAACAAGTGTCATTTCTGCCCAATGGTGCCCGCATTCTATCTGCGTGACGCATGTCATTCACTAAGATGGGCATTGCGTCGTCCGTCAGCGTGGCACGCATTGTGGAAGTTGGCAGTTCGTTCCAGTGCAGGCTTTTAACCGTGGACCCCTTTTTTGTAATTTCAGCCCATGCCCCTCAAAGGGTCAGTCCACAGCCCTGTCTGCAAGGTCCCCGGTTCTAAGCCCCCTGCCGGTGAAAGCGTTCCTCCTCCATAACAATTTTGCTACGGCGTCGCTGTCAATTACAATTGGTGGTTAATCAACTTGCCTGGTTAAATAACTGATGTGTGGTATAAATGAGTTGCTGTGCATCACCAAAGTGCATACTTCTAAACTGGGTGGATGAAATCCTGAAAGCTGGTTGAAAGCCTTGTTATATGTACGCAATAAGGCACGTAGGGTTGTTCTTAGCTTTGCAGCGTCATGCTTCAACAACAGCTCTAGAGCATTGAATATAGGCCACATACTGACCTTTAACTGCCCGGAAGCTGTGGTGTATTAGACCATGTAACACAGGTATGACCCAAAAATATTTTTAACTGTTCTAACTGTTATTTTCAACTGTGTTGTTAACCAGTGTATACTTGCAATTAGGCACCTCAGGGTGTTTGTGGTATAGGGCCAATATAGCAGTATAGTGTCCAGGAATGGCATTGTGCCAACGCACATGATATTTTGGCCATACACACATTGCTTAATCATAGGAATGAAATATACAGTAAAGATATACATTATTGTATTGATCCTCTGTTAAAATGCTCCAGCCTTCTGTCCCTTAAGAAGCCAACGCTTCTCTCAGATAAAAGCCACAACTGTAGTTCTCACTCCAACCCCCAGCAAAGCAACCCCCCCCCCCCCCCCCCCCCCCCCCC
>JACXGK010000230.1:0-13725 GCA_016801125.1 Novumbra hubbsi | reverse complement strand
AAAAACCATGCAGAAATAGTGAAAGGCACAATCACCATAGATATCAGATACACCAATACTTTTGTTTATGTCTATATATATACTTTTTTTTGATGGGGGGTGTATTTGTTGGGACAGTAAATATGTGAACCCCCAAAGTGTTTTAAAGCTGCCATCATTTCAGGGCACAAACTGAATAACATCACACATTCAGCCCCCATTCTTTTGAAACATCATCATAGAAGGTGAACAACGGTTCTAATTACGGTATGGGAAAAATACAAGCATATTTTATTTTCTCTACACATTTCATGTTTTTTAATTTTCTTTTTTAATCGATCTGCTTCCTCTCTCCTTTGTCACACATCATTTAACTGTCTCTTTCTCAATATCCTTCCCCCCACACCACTAATATCACACTGGACAGGCCTGTTGGCCCCGCCCACACCGCTCCGTCACACGGGACAAGCCTGTTGGCCCCGCCCACATCACACCTGACCAGCCTGTTGGCCCTGCCCACTCTCTGTGTTTGCAAGGTTTGCACCTCAGTCCACAGCTTTTGATAGTCACACTCTACAAACTGGGATAACAGCTGCAAGGTAACATGGGACACAACAGTGAGAGGGCGATGGGAAGAAGCAAAAAAGACAAAGGGAAAAACATTCCCAGTGGTGGATCCCTCTTGTTAACAATCAAGGATTCAATAGAGGTGGTGAGTCCCACACACACACATACTGTCCATATGGTCTGTTAGGTTTAGGACCTTCCCCTCTGTCCATGTAAAAATGTCTTCACCTTGTGAGTAAAAGGTGGGACCCCAGAGGCACTGTAGTACAGGGTTAAAAAAGACCTAGGAGTTAAGGAAGCTTTGGAGACCAGGTGTGTGTGTTGTGCCTGTGTGCATTTGTGTGTGTGGTACTCAGCCCTGTGACCGCACACTGAATCACATAAACAGACTCATCTTTTAAACAGAACAGAAAAAGAAATATATTGTATTTATATTTATATCATATATTAAAAGGTATTTGAAATTAAACATATATTTACAGGATCGTTGGCGGTACTTTCACTATTGAATATGGATTTTTGATTCAGGGTAAAAATAAAAAGTTCTATACCACATTGTCTATATAGCCAAGTTCTAGGACATTCTAAAATAATAAAAGCTATTTTTCAGTTACTTGAAAGAGCATTTCACATTCGCATACATGCATCCTTAAATGCTTTGATGACAGTGTTATTTGATCCCAGCATGGCATGATCCTGTGTTCGTATGATTCATCAAAATGTTTACCCCCTAGAGGGAGGCATCTGTCTTTGGAGTGCTGGCTAACCCAAGGCGCCTCTCATTACAGATGAGGTAAAAGACATGAGGAGAGGATGTCAGCTGAAACTACTGAGTATTTTCTCCATCCTTTTTGGGGAAATGCAAATGGCTGGGGTTCTAGATGGTAGCTACTCTAAGGACTTGAAGGCCTTAGCGGCTGTGAAAACGAACAGCAATAGACATTACAAACAGCATTCTAATAAGTAGAAGAAAAATAATTGATCATTATTTGTCTTTTAAAGATTTTTTTGATTTTACACGTTAATACACATCCTCTCATACTCATGGTACACATCCTAGACAGATTCAAAACGAACATTTAAGAAAAAAAACATACTCCAAAAAAACAATAAGAGTTCACACACCACACAGCACAAATTTTGACTCTCAAACTTACATCCATGTCTCAAATAATTTACAAACATTTGTATATATTCATATACATTGAAGCACCATAGTTTGCTATTGTAGTTGAACACACCTTGGGAAGCTAGATCTTATGGTGGGGGTGGACACTGTTACAGCTGGAAACGCTATTAAGAGGTCAGGGGGGCAAAAGTAAAACTAAGACAAGGGTCGCTTGCCATTACTGTCCTTGAGCAAGTCTTTACTAGAGACATAAAAGTAGTACCAGCCCTGGGGAAAATGTGTGCTTGTGCCTGTGTGTGTGTGAGAGAGTGTGTTTGTTTCACCGTGTGTGGGAGTGACTATATAATGTTATGTAAGAAAGGCCTAGTTGACATTATCTAATTTTCTGTTGGTACGGTTGCATCACATGGTTGATTTAGTTAGAGGGGAAGAAGTTTCCTAAAGCAGCCACCCAGCAGAAAGCAAAACATTAGTTGGCTTTAAATGTTGGTAAATTGTTTTTTTTTACAATATACTAATATCTTAGAAGACTGAATCCTTCACATCGATTCGATTTAACTGGGTAATGTTTTAGGTCATCATCAATCTTGTGTTCTCCTTGCAAATCTGCGGGCAACAGGCCTTTTCTGAGATGGGGACCAGGAATTATATGGTCTACAGTGTCTGAAAGTACGTAACAAAAAAACTAAAAAGAACCCGATTATGTATTATAAAGTTGCCACCTATACCGCCTTGCACCTACTTTATCCCATCAACACCTATTCACCTGTAGGCAACCTATGGCTACTTTCCATTCATATTACTATGGCAACGACACGCAGTGTACATACACAGTATGCTAACTATGAACTCATTGAAGCAAGATAAGGAAGTCTTTCATAATTGTGTTGTGGTTGCTGGACCAGTACAATTTGGAAATGAGCTTCCTGCTTTGCACGTGAGCATGCCATGTTTACGGGTGAATGTGTGGCCCTGTGCTAGTTCATTTCCCATCGGTGGGTTAGCAGGAATACCAGCCATCGGTTGCCCAGATATCTACACTACACACCTAACTGAATCCTGCTCTGTTTCCCTTCTTTCTGCCTAAAGGATTGTCTCCAGTCTTGTTTTGCCTCATTCTTGGCTTCGTTGAGTCTTCCTCTAACCTTCTTTTACTTGCCCCCATCCCTCACAGTGGGAGAAGTGTTATAAACCTCCTCTGGCCTGTCTCCTCTCCACGGTATAGCCTTCCGTCTTCATGTGTAACTCAAAACTCAACGCAAATAAGGGACAGGATTCGTTTCATTCAGTAGTGCCTTTCTTCATCCATCACAAGTGTAGATATTCATTGCGTATGGTTTTTATCTACATTTCTCGGAAAAGCCTGTTCTCGTAGAAAGCAGGAGTATATTTCCTTTCTCCTCGCTGTAAAATGGTAAAAAGACAGCTCACCCTAATTTCTCCCGACCACTCAATGTGGCAGCCCCTCAAACCCTCTCTAATTGTAAGGAGTTGGATTCAAAGTGGATGTCAAATTCTGTCTGTACCTTGTGTTAAATTACTGTATGATGAATACTTTAATCCCTAGGGCTACTGCAAATGGCCAGATATTCTGCCACAGTAAATAGGACTTCGATGGAGGACGATCAGTTCTTCAAATTGTAAGGGAGGTGGATGGAACTTTAGTTTTAAGTAGTTTTACCCCCAAAACTATTTTGTGTAATATAATGTTTTGCGACTTAGCGCATCAATGTGTGTGTGTGGATAGGACTGGCTGAGCGATGCAGAGTTGCTTAAAGATCACTTTGAGGTAACAAAATCATGTTTTGCTTTTAAAAAAAAAAGATAAACTACAAGAAAATAGCTTCTGAAGTTTCTGAATTACATGTTAGTTAAGGGTAAAATATGGAGTTATTTCTTTCCTTAATTGAATTCATAAAAGTTTAGATAAGAGGTTTTCATCAATCAGTAATTACCAGGTGGCTTGGTTTTGGGGGAATAACAGGGCATTGTTTGTGGGAATGGGAACTTAGGCGGATGTTGTTGTGTGCGCGTGTATTTACATATTTGTGTATAGTGTGTATGTGTATGTCTATATAAATCTTGTTTGCATGTAAGGGGGAGTATAACCACAAAAGCCTTTTTTGTGATTACATTTGTAAATTGCGCCCCCTGTGGGTGTGGAGGCTCAGTGGCAGACGCTACGCTGGCCGGGCTGGTGCAGGTAGGTGTTTCTAGTGCGGGCGCCGTGGCGGGTGACCTGCTCCCTTGTGCGGTTCTGGCGCTGGATGCGGTTGCATCCCAGGTGGCGCCTCTCAGTGCGGGCCTTGCCCCTCTGGACGCGGGCTACCTGGGTGACCTTGGCCAGGGCCCCGGCCTGCGCGGCCGCTCCTCTGGTCACCCTGGTGGGTATGGTGTTGCGTGCCGGCACGGCTGTCGGCTCTGCCACCCTGCTAGAGAAGGGGAATGCGAGGGGGCGAAAGAACGTTTAGTGGAACAGTCACGGAACGACCGCTCTGACGCGCAGCATCTCTCGAACGGCATCTCGGCCGGCGCTTACCTCACGCTGCCCATCAGGCTGGCAATGCTCTCCTCGCCGACGACGGACAGGTTGCCGTTGGAGATCACGGACAGGTTGCCCGGGGAGACGTACACGGACATGCTGGGGTGTTCGATCAGCAGGTCCTCCATGGGGCTGGTCTCTGCCGCGGCTCCCTCTGCATTGAAACAGGGGGGAGGGGTAACGAACCAGCTCTCATCCATGCATCCTCTCTCCGACCCGCTACTGCCAGGGGACACAGATGAGGTGGAGGGGGTGGAGAGCCTGGCCCGCCTTTTAAAGGGCGTGGCCGTGGGAACGCCCGCGGCCGACAAGCTAGCACCCGGGGGAGCCGAGGCGGGTCCTGGCGACGCCAGCGCCGCCCGCGAACGAGCTTTGTGAGTCTGGCGACGGCTCTGAGGCCGGGCGGGGGTAAGGGCGGGACGTTCGTTTTTTGAGGGCGTGCGCGGCGGATCCGATCGACCGGCCCGCGGGATCAACTCCGCTGTCGAGCTCGCCCCTAAGCCCCCCCCCTCCTCCGTTGTCGCGCGATCGTTTTGCCCTGGGCACATGGCCAAGGCCGGTGGAGGAGGGGGGGGCCGATTTGAGTGCATATAGGTTGGGGCAGAATTGGGGGAGGCAGAATGGAAGGAGCCATGCAGGTTGGTGTTTCATTACACGGAAGCACAGGCACACGCGCACACAGACACCGGTGTGGGAAATGTGAGGGGGTTTTCAATCAAATTGGAGGGGGGAGAAGAAAGGGTGAAAAAAAAAAACGACACAAAACATAACAATGGGAATAATACGATTAGTTACTTGGAGCGTCTGGGTTATGTCAGCAACAGTTTACTGACTATTTGTGAGGTGTTTTGTTTGGGCTTAATGGCCTGTGTTAATAGCTTACAATTAGATTGTGAAATGGCCTCTAACTATTTTCCTTTGACAGAGACCCAGTATACCCAAGCAGCATATACATCTCTCTATATATAAATATATATATATTTATATTTTGCCTAGCAAAACGTATTTACACCCCTGACCAATTCTACCCATATACAAATGTTTTATATAGTATAAAATCATTTATTATACGGTGAAATATCCTATACATACTTTTCTGAGAAATACAAAGCTGAAATATGTTGCTTGCATAACTATTCAACCCATGTGCTGTGGAAGCTCCCAGTTTACACAGATTGGGCCCCACCTGTAAAGCATTAGACTTCCTGTCACATTTCTGAAGAAACAACACGGTTAATAGATCATTGGTCAGGTTGCAGCAGCACCAGAGGTGACATGAAGGGGGAAATAATTGTAAAGTGGGCATTTTATAACTGGTGCTTTACTAAGTTGCACACGTGCTTAAACTAAGTCGCTCGCACGTTTTCAGGAATCGCATGCTCGCTTTGCGGAGGATTGCGGGACACAGGCGCAGAAGTGCTCAAAGAAACAGGAAAGATCCAATGCCAAAACATAACACCAACAACGATGGACAAGCAACACTAGGGCAAGAGATACTTAAAATCGGGAACAAACAATGGGTTAACGAGACACAGGTGAAGAAGATGAACTAACAAGGCAGAACATAGAAAAAGGAAAACTAGAACAGAAAAACTTGAACATAGAAATATAACGCCTAGCTCGGCACAGGGGGGCATGCACTTTAGTAAAGTGCGCGTGCGACTTAAAAAACGCACGCGTGCTTTACAATTTGTTCCCCCTCCATGTCACCTCCGGGGCTCCGTAAAGGCTGCCAGTCTGAAGGAAGATGACCACTGGAAACATTCTACAGAAGTTAGAGACAATATCATCTGTAGATTTCATTATGCAAGAAAAATATTTGTTGTTCGTGTTTAAAAACGATTGTTAAACAGATTTATAATTTAATACACCATTTGTTCAGTGTATTTGTTCAGTGAAATAAGAACCGGTCAGAGGTTTAAATACTTTTGAAAGGAAATGTATATACAGTTGATATATATATGAATGTATGTATATACAATATATGTATGTATATATAATATATATTACATTAATATTATTATATAATACATATATATATTTATAAATATATTAATATACTTATATGTAATTATCTAAATTTGAACAATTGTAAATACATTCAAGGTATTTTTTGATGTTATGTCATTGTCATTAGCATTGATGTATTAGTTATACATAAGGACCTGCTACTTTGCTGAACCTTCTAGTGGACCCAAGACCCAGTCCAGGTCAAGATATGTGTCCAGCAAATTACAGCTGTTCTGGTTCTTATAGCTGCTCGCTCAACCAGAAAGGCTACACTGTAATCCTTATGCACCAGATGGAAAGCAATCTCTGTTATAAGGCAAGTGAACAAGCCTTGACATGCACGGACCCAAGTGACTTCTTGGTTAAAGAGCAGTAGGGAACCAGAATGGCTTGACACAGATGCCTAGGAGGAAGGGTTGCCTCTTTCTTCAGCTCTCTCAAATTTGTTGTGAGTAATTGACAAGGGCTGTTGATACAATTAGATATGATGAAATTTAGGGAGGGATTATTAATTTGTGATTAAATGTATTTAAAATGTCAAATGAATCACACAAGCATTACCTCTCTTAAACAAACCTCTTTAGTCCCCACACCCTTACCACTATTATGACTATACTAGAAGAGACAAAACACTTAATTTACAGTTTCAACATTATTATCTAAAATTCTGTCCTTTCTGGCATGGCCATTTAGTGACAGTTCCTCTACCCACTCAAGAGGGTGTCTTACCGGGCAGGTTGACCAGCATCCACCCCTCCTCATCAGCCTCGGACACACAGGGCTTAGGCCCATTGATCTCAGCGGACACCTCCTCCACCTCCCCGAAAAACAGGCTGCTGAGTGCTTGGAACATGGCTCGGCTCGTCGGTCAAAGGCCTGGTGTTGGGAACGTCAGGTGATGTGTACTTGTAGTTCTCAACGTAAAGCTAGCTGCCTTTGAATTATGTTTCCTTATAATGTATTTTTTGTTTGTTTTATTTCTATAGTTTAACTTCGTCAAACAGTCGGGAAAGTGAACACGGTTTGCTTGACCCTTTCTTGTCTTGATCTTGTAAGTTCGTCTTTTCTCACAGGACTCAATGGGCTTCCGTAGTGCAAATGTATGGTTGGTAAGGCCTGTGGGGGAAAAAAAGACACAGGTGAGATTGTTAAAAAAAGCAAAAACAATTAGATTAAAAGAAGTTAAACAACCTGGGAGACAGTTGTAGAGAAAAATACTGTAATTTAGAAATTATTATAAGTACAATTGAGTAGCCGAATGAGCAGAGCATTCATATCACACATGTTCGGAGGGAGAATGTAGACAGTGAGCTGTAAGAATCGCTCAAAAAACACTTAACAGATGGACGGCTTCTTTCAGAGTCCTTCAAATTAAAAGTAGTCGGGTTGTTCCATAATAAATATAGGAAGAATGCCCTCCCTTCCTCCCCAGTGGAGAACATTGACCAATCAGTTGAATGGGTTTCGTAAAGATGGACAACCCAGTGAGGATAGGCTCGGGAGCAAGGGGTAACACGAAAATAAATCTAGTCAGACACACGGCCACTATAATTGTAGGCTATAAGGAAGTTCAGCAGCCATGTCATCAGGGGATCGATCCCACCACTCTGTTGTCGCAAGTACTGCGCTCTAACCAAAGAAGCCACCGGAGCCAGCCTCACAAACCGGCCCTGGAACTGTATTTAACCGTGGGAGATATTGGATATGAGGGTCACATACCAATCCAGCAGAGGTTACTCGATTGCACGTCTGAACACGGTCTGACAGGGTGTACTTTCTAAAAATTGACAGTATGGGGGGTGTGGGGGGGGGGGGGTTGTGCTAAAGGGCCAGTGCCTGTAAGTCACTCTGGATAAGATAACACTTAAATATAATTGGATTAGGCTATGGATAACAACTACAAAAAAAGGCGTTGCCAAAAAAAGATTAAGCTCTTTAAAATGAAAACGAAGACAGTAAATGAGTACTAAAAGAAGTATCAAGAGAAGTATTAAGAGAAGGGCAAATGTGGATGGGAGCCTCCGATTCCTGCTTGTTTGGACGGTTGCCACGGTGACATTGACATAAGTCTCACGCAAAGGTGCAAAACATGCAACACACACTGATAACAGCAATTTCAAAACACTGTCATAAACGATGGATGTAGATCGACCATGCTGTGTTCCATTCTCATTTAAATTGGAGTTGATCCAAATCACTCGGTCAAAGAGCCAGTCTGTCTGTGTGTAGGGCGTGTGTAAGTGAGGGGGAGGCAAGAGTGTGTGTGTGTGTGGGGGGGGGTAATATTTAGCATCCCGGCAGGAACGCAGCCAAGAAGAAAGTAATAATGCCTTAATTTAAACAGTTTTCATTGTCTAGAAAACAATGCCTACTTCTATTTCAATAAAATATACACTGCTTCAGGCAAGCTTTTAGACTCTGTCATTTCATTTTATTATAACGTTTATTATAGCGGCCTAAAATCCTACAGGTTTGCCTCTAGCGAATCCTTGTTCTATGCACCGATGAGCTCAATCAAAGTTCCTATTTCATGAACCCCTACATGTCTACTTGCTTGCCCATACACAGACACACACTTCCTTTAATAGACCTGTTAGAAGCAGGCACTATTCAGTCAATGTTATCAGTCAGCTGTGAGGCTAATTCAGCATTATCTGCTTGGTATATAAATACACCATTATGTCTGGTTGGAGAGATAGATGACACCAGGGACAAGGACAGAGCTGGAAACATTCAAAACACAGCAGTAATGGCCACTCCCATTACTCTATCCACATATGGGCTGATATGTGGACTGATCATTGTGGAAACACCAAATAAATTACACTCTTCAAAGATATATAATAATAATATACTTCGTATATTAATATATATATATATGTGCATATACATATATATATATATAATATGAATATATATAAATATGTAAATCCCCCAAAAATGTAAACCTATATGAAAAAAATACACATACGTACAAAAGCATTTTTGTGTTTTAGTCGCAGTGTTAACAAAGCCTACAACATCTACGTTTGCGCAATAGAAGCTAGGTAAGATAGATTGTTTAGAATCAAGACGTGCTGATCCATTTTCTCTCTCATTCTTCAAAAGCCAATTCTCTGATATTGCCAGAAACGTATTTCTCCGGTTACAGCTATCAAGAAAGCAATTTGAAGAGAGGGATGAGTAGACGGAGGACGTTGCTTCGCGAGTCTCTCTCTCCCGAACCGTTTCTGAAACTTGACAGATCTTACAATGCCGGGATAGGTGTTTTACGTATAAGAAACCATATCATCTGTTGTTGCTGTCTGTCACTCATTGAGAACGCTGATGACGTTGCACGCAACCATTGGTTGTCAATGGAACGTCTGAGCAGGAGAACGCGACCAAGTCCTCCTTTGCGCTGCATGACGAATGACTCTTACGTCACTGATGCTGCTGGTTCAGCCTACTTCATTTGAGCGAAAGGAAAATAAGAAAAGGAGCAAAAATAATAAATCGTTTCCGTTAAATAAGGAACAATGTGATTAGACTGCTATTGGTTGGATGTAAAATAAATAAATGCTGTCGAGCAGGAGTAACAATGCAATGATTAAACAATGTAACTGTTTTGACTCGAGGTCTTCAATCCCCTTGACAGATACCGTTGAGAGAGAGAACATCGGTTCTCTAAATCCTGGGAGCTAACCGCAAGCAATGTTTACATTTAAGACATTCGGATGTCAATAACGTTCCCAATGTCACCGTCATAATTATAGCCCAGAATCCACCCTTAATAAATAGCGGTCAGGCACAGAACAACATGAATTATCTTTGTAGCTAAGCTCCGATTCTATGTGACAAGGCTATGGATAGCTGAAGGGTCAGGGCAATGACAGATAGGCTCACCAGTACAGGACAAATGTTAAAGAATCCATTCCAATATGGTGTGTTCAAAATCTATTGGCTTTTAGGTCTAGGTTGCATTAACTCATATTACATGATGCAAAGAAAGGCACAACTCTATACCCTTCGTGTTTATTCGACAGTAGGCTACTCCAGCGTTTGGTGCAAAACTAGGACTGTTTTTATGTAGACATAATTTTCTTATTCTCAGAAGATAACGAAACAGACATCGAGGTCATTACAATATTATTTTGTAATCCCTCGAATCTTTTAATGACCTATTTAAGAATGTATCAATCAAAAAATAATTTGTGACATCATGGCCAAATTCCGTCATTATGTCGATTTCATTCATTTCAGAAATGTCGGTTTATGGCACAACCTAGATTTTCTTCGTCGGTTGTTTTGAGATATGGATAATCATACGGTTATGAGCGTCAGCGGCAGATGTAGCTTGATACCCTTCGAGTCTGCAGTTAGCTTGCCAAAAAGCACAAAAAAACAACTGCAAAGTAGAATAAATGCTTACCTGCCGTAGCAATGTAATTCAAGTTGTAAACGTGATGATCACACACGAAGTAGAAATTATAACAATTCTTAAAGCAAAGCTTTAGTTAGCCTTTTAAGTGAGGTAGCCTAGTTAAAACACCATAATAAAAAATAGAAAAGGCTTTCTTCTTAGAAGAAGGACTTCGTGTAAAACTACAATTTACACTTGATGTTCAGATTATAACATCTGCAGTTATTTCCCTCTTTTTCTATTTTTCCTCCTGCAGATTTTCCCTCTATTATTGCTTTCTACAGCTGATCCTCAGATCAGAATGTAAAACGTACAAAACAGCTGATTGTGAGATCACAATACTCACTGTGACGCCCAATTCCACGCCCACACGAAATGTGGACCAATCAGAATATTACACAAGAGCCAAGCCGAACCTCTTAGTAACAACATAGTGGGGGTTGGGAATGGTTTGGCTAGTCGGACGCCGAACGGGCAATCGCCTGGTCCGGGTAGACTAGTATGAAGTTGCTCATACACACTGATCTAAGGTGTGTGTTTGTTTCTCCTCGAACTGTTAATGACTGGTGTTGGAGGTGGGTAAACTGATCCTGAATCTGTGACTGGCCAAGGGAGTAAACATTGATGGCAAATAGCCTACTGTATAATGTCATCCTCATCATTACCAATACCTGACTCTGACAAAGCAGGCAATATCAAAACTATTCTGTTCACAAACTCAAAAATGACTAGATCAAAGCAATTCGGGCCAATGACTATACAACATAATCTCACAAAATAATGTTTTCAACCTGTCACGGTATGATAACTCATTAGCAGGAAAAAACGAATTAATGTAAAAGACCTTTAGTAACACATCGTTAATAACATGATTGTGCACCGGTAAAATTCCATTCCAAGTCACTTGCTTCTTTAAATGTATTAGTAAATAGTCTGTCTCTACCCCTCTTTCTCTCGCCCCTCCTCTCGCCGTCCCTTAGTTTTCCCTACATCTAGAGGGGCTTTGAGCGCCTCTTGACAAAAACTAGCCAATCAAATGGGTCCATTCTGAATGCAGTATTTGAGTAGCCAATGGGCGCTGGAGGTTTTCAAAAGCATCTGGTTGTGGATTGGGGTCTGCGGGACAAGTCGCCGGCAACACTCCCCCTCTCTCATAAGTTATGCAAGCTAGTGACGTTGGTCTGTGTGTTTGTTTACGTGTGTGTGCGTGTGTTTGTGCGCGCGCGCGCGTTTGTGTGTTGATGTATGTTATCAGCATGCTTTCATTATGAGAATACGTGTATGACTGTGTTGAGTGTATACCTCGGATTCATGTTGCATATTTACCCTTTTTAAGATTAAGACAGATGTTACCCTTTGACACTTTTATTGTAGTTAATATTCAGTGAACACTGTCTCTGAGAAGCGAGAGACCAGAAATTAAGGGCGTACTTCTGACTGCTTTATTAGCCTCTGGTATTTAATTTAAATGAAAGAATACATCTCACATAACAATACATCACACTTTCACAATCAATAATGCAAACTTGTTTATAGTGTTTACAATGATTATTGTCAACAATGGTTAGTATCATGAAAGACAAACATTTCCCAGCTTCAACATTTCCCGGTTCTTACTCTTACCAGATTTGCCTTTCAAAATCACCCATGATATTCAATGAGCATTGTTTCCCAATCCATCTCTTGGGTTTTATTCCAGTTTAGTTCACAGCCAGATGAATTGTGTGTGCCTGACAGTGGGTGTTTCAAATGTAATTTCCCCATAGAGTACGTTAATTCAGCACATGTTGTATAGCAGTCTTGTTCATCGAGTGACAGACATACGTGTGGGTATGTGACACTTATAACTGCCTGTAAATTATGTCATGGGCTGGTTTTCCTTAATGTGTGCGCAGTGAGCAAGTTTGTCTGCGGTTGGACAGTTTTGTAGAAGAGAGGTCAAGTTTACAGTTACGTCACAGAGGTGGTTGTTCACAGATGTCATATAATACCACATTACCCATGATACTGTAAAACATGCCAAGGTTTCTGAGGGCCTGGAATACTTTTCCGGTATTTGGGTATGTCAGCCAGACGCACAAACACACACATTACACAGACACGCACATTACACAGACACACACGTTACGCAGACACACACGTTGCACAGACACACACATCCAATGGCACTGAGCTGGGCTGTTTTAGAATGTAGCCATATAACCCTGTTCAGAACAAGTAAAATATGTAAGATGTTAAAAGTAAACATTTAAAATACTATACTTATAAACTATGACATTGTTGCCCGAAATATTGGCCTTCTATTCTCTTCATTCCACAGGCTGTCCGTTGCTTCTCCGTTGTTTATGTTCAGTACAATCTTCTCTATTTCTTGGGGGGAAAATTTCTCAAAAGCTGATTGTACATGGACTCGTGCTACAGCAAATTGTGTAGGCCATGGAATCATTTTTATTACATTGGTATGGTGACGGTGACCATTCTGTATGACCATCTTTAGACTTTCATTTCCTCCCTTTGGATGATGGTTGTTGCATGCACTCTCATCTGATTGAGGGGATGGTATGGCAAATTGTCCTCTGAATCCTCTTCATTGAAGACCAAATCTGAATCGTCAACCTCTTAATCTATTTCACTCTCACGGTCAAGAATTTGTACTAAGACTTCACTGAAAATCTTTGTCTGTGTCACAGACCAGCTACACTTGCCCTGAGAATGAGAAGCTTGGGAAAGCTTATTTCACCCAATCATATTTCTAATAGTGCAACCAGGACCAGTCAAAACCAAATTCATCAAAGACACTTTTTTATTTTGCACTTGTGCAAATATGTATAAACACAAATGCATCCGGGTCAAAATGACCCACAACATCATGTTTGTATACTAAATCTACACAGACATTGTGACGGTGTAGGAAGGAGTGGACCAAAATGCAGGTAGGCCGTTAGAACGAATAGGGTTTATTGTCCCTATGTTAGTGACGGTAAGTGTAAAACAACTTCCGTACAGAGAAAAGCGTTTAGCAATCGTGACGGAGTCACTCAATAGTACAGCAGCACAATACGTGCTGACACACACCACATACGACAATACCGAACG
>JACXGK010000229.1:74025-126296 GCA_016801125.1 Novumbra hubbsi | reverse complement strand
CAGACATTGATAGTGCTGGTCAGACAGATAGTGATAAAGCTGGTCAGACAGACAGGCATGGCATCAGCAATAAAGCTGATCGGACAGACTAACATACTAATGCTGCGTGTGGTGTGTTGTCGGACGGTGAGTTCAGACTGTTAGGTCAGCTGAACTGTCTGACCTAGCCTTGTCTCCAGCTGCCTCCTTTCACTGATACAGGTCAAAGGTCACCGGTTTCTAAATGGTCTGGGTGTTTGTCTGCATGGCTCAACTCAATGGGGTGTCTGTCTACAGGTCTGTGGCTAGCTCAATGGTCTGGCTGTTGTCTAGCTCTGCCCTGTTTAACTCGCTAGCCTATCGGACCGGTAACATTACTGCCCATTCAGACAGCCACTGATCACCTCATACAGTTCACGTGATGGTCATTCTGACCGATGACGGTCACCTCTTATTTACCGTAATAATCATGAGTAATAAGTCATGTTCTGACTCACCTCACACCGCTACGCTCCTCAAAATACCAGCCCCTCAGCGTCATAATGATCTCCCAGCTACTTCATAACGGTAGGCTGCCTGTTTTAAAATAGAAGCCAAGCACGTCTGTCATCTGTCTTTAATGTCTGGGCTTAGTCCCGGAAGGACTATCTGAAGACTTGTCTCATTTTCCTTCACAGCTTTCAGATTATGCCCACTAGAGAATTACTCGGTGTGATGCTGTGTGAAGGCTTTTGTTTTCAGAATTCAAAGTGTTTAGGGTTTAAGTGCTGGTCAGAGGTCCGACTGTCCGTGTTTTCTGTCTCTCCTTCGGCTAGACGTCAGGCTGGGTTATTGTCTGAAATAAGTCGTGTTTGAAAGGCCAGGGTGAGATAATGACATGGAGGACTGTAGCCTAGTGTAGAGAATGAGACAACCACTGTTCTGAGCTTTCCTTGAGAGGTCAGAGACTTGAGAGTTAAATAAAACAAATGACTTATTATTAAATGACTTTTAATAATGATTAAAACCCCAAGAGACATGGAACAAGACAGAGAAACTAAGGTGGCAATACATAGCAGGGATAAATGAGAAGAGTAAATGGGAATCAAACTGGGGTATCTGTAGTGTTGTGTATAAAAGGCTGTTGTGTCTGTAGTGTTGCGAAAAACAGAATGTTTTGTCTCTAGTGTTGTGTTGAAAAGGCTGTTCTGTCTGTATTGTTGACAGGAACTGAATGTTGTGTCTGTTTTGTTGGGCTGAACAGAATGTTGTGTTGGGCTAAACAGATTGTTGAGTCTGTAGTATTGTTGTGGACAAGGAGTTGTGCCTGTTGTGTTGTTGTGAACAAGCTGTTTTGTCTGTAGCATTGTTGTGAACAGGCTGATACGTATGTACGGTCTGGTAGCTGCTAAATGTATTTTCCAAACAGAAAATGAAACACAGTTATGTCCTGGGGTTCTTCTTAGGTCGTTCTCTTAGTTTGCAATACCTTTACTTCAAAAGATTCTTCCCTCAGATGGAAATACAGTAATCATTAGTAATCAACTGTCACAGACAGTCATAGTTCCAATTTTGAATAAAGTGAATATTGGTTGTTTATTTCATCATGGTGAAGTCGCAATCAAAATGTTATTGCCAAGTGCAGTCACACTGAGCAACATGAAAGAAGAGGTATTGTAATGCAGCTGTTAATAGAAGTAAAACATCTTATTAGTAGTTACAACTATCATCAGTAATTCATATGTTTTAAAGTACCATGCCTCACAGGAATGTTTTACTTTTGACATGCCAGCCCGTACTTTGTCCGTAGATGTCAACAGTATAGTTGGGTCGACATTGGTGTTTTGGTACTACAGAGGTAGTGCCGAGTATTCATGAAATCAAAATATGTTCCTTGTCAGGAGGTGGACACTTTTTATAACACAGTAAGTCACTAGAGGGGAGCGCTGTGACCTTGCAATGTAGTTGGTGATTCATTGGTGCACCTGTACGGTCGATCATATACATGAACGGAATGTCCCGGCATGACTGTGAACATGTGTACCAAATTATATTCGAATACGGTTAAACTTAGACAGATTTTTATTCATGTGCAAAACCCATGTCCAAGTCTGTATTGTATTCCCCGATAGCGGCTGCCATGTTTTCTGACCCACTAGCCTGGAAAGTGTGAGAGTCCTTGGTGCACAGGTGTACACTATCAAGTTACGCGAAGATCAGTAATTTGGTCCTGCAGGAGTTGCGTTTCGAGCATTTTCCACATACTCAAAATGGCAGGAAATCCAGTATGGCAGACTTCGTCCCAACGGCAGACAGGTTCTGTGTAAGAAGTTGAAAACTAGGTAGTGATTTGCAGCACATTATCTCGTGGTGTACAGCAGTGCCGAGAGGCAGTTTTGTATTGCCATGACTGGGCGTGGCCCTTAGGCCTTTGGTACCATGCAAGTTTGGGTCTCTTTTGGCCATTCTGTCTCATGGACATTTCCAGAATGAAACGAAAGAGCACAGGCAGGGGAGTGGATATTTACCAGAACCAATGCGGTGGGGATTTACCAGATTCAATGCTGTACAACTGATGAACCAGAACAAATCAATAGGGTTTCACCAGTATACTGCCTAAGCGGGGTTGTGGTAGGGAAAGAGTTTGGGCAGCCTGTCTCTGGGATCTCTCTGCGCCTCAGACAGAGCTTCAGTGTTCCACGTTGTCCTGCACTGCCCCCTGGTGGACAGGGTTGAAGCTAAACCATCTGCCTGAGTATACAGCTCCTTAATTCTGCTCCGTGGATGGGAACCGGCCTCGATGTGTATCAATGATGTTAGCCAAACGCTCTTTGTGCGAACTGGAGTTTGTTTGGATCATTCTCACAGTAATGGTGGTGATGACTGTGTGTTTCAGCTGAACTGGAGTTTGTTTAGATCACTATCATAGTAATAGCGGTGATGACTCTCTTGTGTTTCAGCTGAACTGGAGTTTGTTCAGATCACTATCATAATAACGGTGGTGATGACTCTCTGTGTTTCAGCTGAACTGGAGTTTGTTCAGATCACTATCATAATAACGGTGGTGATGACTCTCTGTGTTTCAGCTGAACTGGAGTTTGTTCAGATCACTATCATAATAACGGTGGTGATGACTCTGTGTTTCAGCTGAACTGGAGTTTGTTCAGATCACTATCATAATAACGGTGGTGATGACTCGCTGTGTTTCAGCTGAACTGGAGTTTGTTCAGATCACTATCATAATAACGATGGTGATGACTCTCTGTGTTTCAGCTGAACTGGAGTTTGTTCAGATCACTATCATAATAACGGTGGTGATGACTCTCTGTGTTTCAGCTGAACTGGAGTTTGTTCAGATCATTCTCATAGTAATAGCGGTGATGACTGTCTTGTGTTTCAGCTGAACTGGAGTTTGTTCAGATCATTATCATCATGGTGGTGATGACACTGATGGTGGTGGTGATAATGTGTCTACTGAACCATTACAAGCTGTCCACCTGGTCCTTCATCACCAGACAGAGCCAGGCACGTAGGCAGGACATAACCCTACAGCAGGTATGTCCAGACCTCCCCCAGACAGCCCCCCCCCCCCACCCCCCGCTTCCCCCAAGTAAATTAGATCTCCTCCTCTCTCCTCTCCTGTCAATCATCAGGATGGCTGTCTGTGGCAGTCAGACAGTGGCTCTCGACAAGGTGCCTCCGAGGTAAGACCCGGGGATCTGCGTGTGTGCCTGTGTGAAGAGACGGGGCTGTGTGGCGGTGTGTCATTAATAACCCCCGAACCAGCCAGACACTGTCTAGACGTCTAGGTCTGAGTGGAGATGCTCTCTATGCCGTTCTGATGGGAACATTACTGGCCATCAGACACACACACCCACACACAGACGGTGTAATATAGGAGCTGTATGAATGATGGTTAACCCTGTGTGATCTACGTGCTTCATGAAGAATGTTTAATCCTATTTTGGTATGTAATCTAGTTAGTCGTATAAACATTGGTTAACCCTGTGTTATCTGTGATCTAGGTCAGGATAACTATACAAATCTAGGTGTTGTATGTACAATGATTAATCCTGTGTAATCTGTGATCTGGTTATAGTAGGAGTTATTGTTATCCTGTGTGCTCTGTGATCTAGATGTTATGTGAATGATGGTTAACCCTGTGTGGTCTAGATGTTCTATAAATCATGGTTAACCCAGAGATCTTGATGTTGTGTGAATGATGGTTAACCTGTGTATGCTCTGTGATCTAGATGTGGTGTGAATAGTGGTTAACCCTGTGTTATGTGTTGTGTTAGGCGTTGTGTGAATGGTGGTTAACGCTGTGTTATGTGATGTGTTGTGTAAGGTGTTGTATTAATGATGGTTAACCCTGTGTTGTGTTGTATTAATGACGATTAACCCTGTGTTTTGTTGTGTTAGGTTCTGTATTGATGATACTTAACCCTGTGTTGTGTTATGTTCGGTACTAATGATAGTTAACCTTGTGTTGTGTTAGGATGTGTTAGGTTCTGTACTAATGATAGTTAACCCTGTGTTGTGTTATGTTGTGTTAGGTTTGGTACTAACGATAGTTAACCCTGTGTTGTGTTAGGTTCTGTACTAATGATAGTTAACCCTGTGTTGTGTTATGTTGTGTTAGGTTCGATACTAAGTATAGTTAACCCTGTGTTGTGTTATGTTGTGTTAAGTTCGGTACTAATGATAGTTAACCCTGTGTTGTGTTATGTTGTGTTAGGTTCGGTACTAATGATAGTTAACCCTGTGTTTGTTATGGTGTGTTAGGTTCTGTACTAATGATAGTTAACCCTGTGTTGTGTTAGGTTCTGTACTAACGATAGTTAACCCTGTGTTCTGTTATGTTGTGCTAGGTTCAGTACTAATGATAGTTAACCCTGTGTTGTTATGATGTGTTAGGTTCTGTACTAACGATAGTTAACCCTGTGTTGTGTTAGGTTCTGTACTAACGATAGTTAACCCTGTGTTCTGTTATGTTGTGTTAGGTTCTGTACTAACGATAGTTAACCCTGTGTTCTGTTATGTTGTGTTAGGTTCAGTACTAATAATAGTTAACCCTGTGTTGTTATGATGTGTTAGGTTCTGTACGCGCCACAGTCGAGGGAAAGATTCACCGCCCCCTCCTTCATGCAGCGGGAGCGTCTGAGCCGCTTCCAGCCTACCTACCCTTATCTGCCCCATGACATCCACCTTCCCCCCACCATCTCCCTCTCTGACGGAGAGGAGCCTCCACCCTACCAGGGTCCCTGCACCCTACAGCTAAGAGACCCGGAGCAGCAGCTGGAGTTGAACCGGGAGTCGGTCCGAGCGCCCCCCAACAGAACCATCTTCGACAGCGACCTGATTGACATGCACAGCGGAGGCCCCCGGCCCCCCAGCAGTAACTCTGGCATCAGCGTGGCCAATAGCAGCAGCCACGGACACATGGAGGGCCCGCCTCCGGCATACAGTGAGGTGATAGGCCTGCATTACCCCGGCTCTGCCTTCTTTCACCACCAGCACAGCAATAACCCCCAGAGGCAGCAAATGGGGGGCGGGACCAGCCAGCAGGGCCAATCAGAAAGCACAATTCCTGCTAAGGTCGTGGAGGGGGAGGGGCAGAGGGAAGAGCTGGGGTGACAGGCAAAAAGGCGGCACTGTGAGAGACTCCTCCTCCTCCTGTAAACAGGTGTGGCCCGAAGAGGCGTGGCCTCGTGCGCTTAGGACCGACACTTCCAGGATGCACAACTAAACATTATCGACCCGCTACAACTTAACATTATCAAGGATTATCGTCTTGCTTTTTTATTAACTGAAAACAGATAGCGCTGCTGGGGGGGGGTGCATTGCACTGCGTGGAGTTTTTTTCCCCCCTTTTCCTCATTTTTGTATCCTTCTTTCCTTCATTGAGAAAATATAAAATACTAGCACAGATTGAGACTGGCTTGGTGAGTTGACAAATCCAACCCCCCTGTGAGGCCTTGAGAGGGGGACAAGTAACTACTCAAACATCCAAATATTAGTGCCAAGGTTACCATGGAAATGGAGAGAGGGAAACTGACTGTCACTAGCATAAAAAAAAAAAAATCTAAAGTTGCACTATCTATTTACCCGTTCGAGCGAGAACAAGGAACTGCTTTGTTTGGTTCCCCTGTGGCGGTCGGGTTGGTAGAACATTGGCTCCAAGGGCGTGGTGGAGTTGGAGCGGCCATGGTGATGAGGCCTGCGGCCTTCCTATTGAAACCACAAGAACTACACAGTACCCGGCCTATGGGCCATGGTCATGGACAGGAACGTACAATGCACTTGAGGACAGCTTAGTAAGGCCTGCTCACTCATCCTCGCCACTGACCGGGCCAATGAGATACAGTCTGCTGGATGGACATGCGTCTCTGGCATTATCACTTTAGCTGCTTGAAACTGCCTGGTTAAGCTTCATTAAACTGCCTGGATGAGCTCCATTAAACTGCCTCGTCGAGCTCCATTTCAACTGCGGAGATCCAGGAACAACAGTATCGGTCCGTGATCGATAAGCACTGCGTACAGATGTGATCGGATCACACAAAGGGGAAAAGGACTAACACGCTGGGAAACAAGATTGGTCTGTGGGGAATCCGATGCACTGGATGACTGACCCCAAACACACGCGAGACGGCCTGTGTCTCTGCAATGGAAATCTAGCTTTAGGCAGGCTAAGCTAGCTTGCTCACCGTTCTGTACGTACATAACCGCCTTGTCTTCATAACCTGTGGATGTTACTGCGTCATACCTCACTGAAGTAGTTGTTATGTGCTCTGATAAAGAAAGAAAACGGTGTCCCCAATTTTCAGACTGATATATACACTGTATTAATAAGCTAGCAACACATTACCCTCCACTGGTTGTCCAACATGTCTAGTTGTCTGTCCATCCAGCGGCTAGAGCCAGAGGTTTCAATGTTTTTCAGTTCTTCTGCCCTGTTCTCTCACTGTCATTCTTCCTCCCTCTTTCATCTCTCTCTCCCCTTTTCCCTCTCGTTTATGGTTCTTTCTTTCCAGTACGTGCTCCGTATGTTCTGCCCGTGTCCAGCTAATGTCGCACAAGGATCATTACCCAGTTGACTCTGTGTGTGTGCGAGGAGTCGGGTGTGTGTGTGTGTGTGTGGAGATGTGGTTTCAAGTAAAGGGCTACCGTAACCATGACCACATATTGGGGTCATCTTGTAACCTTTTGACCCACCGAGGGTTTCTCTGCTCAATTCTCATTGGTGGGGCTCCCTGACACAGCTTTTGTGTTACCAACTTTTTGAAAGTCCTCCTTTCCCTTCCTGCTTTCGTCTCACTTCTATGGGTGGCAGGAGTGTAAATGTCTAAAGGTTACAGACATCTAGTGGCCCATTAAAGTATCTGCCATTGCAGTGCAGGTAAGTGGATTGGGTTCTCTCACTTCCCTGTTTCACAATGTCCAGTGGATGGTTGTTGCCCCCCGTGCTCCAGGGCAGAACTTCCTGACAAGTCCGGGAGAGTGGAAGATAAAGACATGTGTCCCACAATGCCCATCCTCTCCAAGCCGTTCTGGTTGTCACCACACTGCTCCCTCGACCGGTAACAACATTCTTGTTGTGGGGTGGGCTGTCCGGCAAATCACCACAGGAACCTCGACCTACGAGTCACTAAAGCATGACGTGGTCACACTAGCCAACGTTGTACCCGTCCGTCCCAGACGGTGTGAGACAATTCATGTTGCCCGCCACCCGGATGCTAAGCCATGACCAAGTCCTGTCTACAGTGGCAAAGCTGTTCTGCAAGGCAGTACCGGTTCCCGGTCGGGATGAAGTTAAAAGGCCCATCCACTTGACAACATTAAAATGACAGCGGCCTGTCGCGGTGGCGTCCATGTGCTCAAAGGTTCTAGCCTAGTGTATAAATGGTCATTTGAGGGTCCTTCAACCCTCTCGATGGGTGTTCCTTCCTCTACCTCCCTGGTCCTTGGTGTTTACTGCATACGGCCAACAGCTTCACATAATATTGGAAGATAAACTTTGAATTGATGTTGCTATGCTTTTTTAGTTCTAGTCTGAAACATAGCTCATAGCTGACATTATTTCAAGATTATTTCCTAGGAGCTTTGGTCAGAGGTACTATCACGTTATTGGATAATCCTGTTGTAGTTTCTGTAATTCTTTGTTACCAGTATTCTCCTGCTTTAGTTTTAGTTGTGCTTTGTTACCGGGATACTCCAGTAGTTTCAGAAGTGCTTTGGTGCCAGGAAACTCCTGCTGTATTTTCAGTAGTACTTGCTTTAAGTACTCCTTCAGTAGTGCTTTCGTACCAGGATATTCCTGCTGTAGTTTCAGTAGTGCTTTCGTACAAGGATACTCCCCTCTATGTATTCAGGCTGCTATTATAGATGCTACTGTTGCTACTGCTACAAAACCCTTAGGCCTACTGCTGTACCTCTACATACCTCTACCTACTGCATTGTCTTACCTGCCCACAAAAGGATCCACTCTCCAACCTACCCATGGTGTTACATACCTACCTAACTAGCCACTGAACCACAACCTACCATACACCCACCTACCTTGCTATCAAACTACCTACTCACCTACCCATCCTCTTATCTACCCACCTGTCTACCTACCCACCTGTCTACCTACCTAACCTCTTACCTACCTACCTACCCTCTTACCTACCTATCTACCTACCTACCTACCTAACTTCTTACCTACCTACCTAACCTCGTACCTACCTACCTACCTAACCTCTTACCTACCTACCTACCTAACCTCCTACCTACATACCTACCTACCTACCTACTTACCCTTGCTGCTATTGCTGCTATCTCTTTACATGCTATTGCTGCTGCTATCTCGCCAGCTTTCTTGTATGACTGGACCTCATACCAGAGGGTCCGTTGGTATGTCTGATATCTTCATACCAGAGGGTCCGTTGGTATGTCTGATATCTTCATACCAGAGGGTCCGTTGGTATTTCTGTTATCTTCATATCAGAGGGTCCGTTGGTATGTCTGATATCTTCATACCTGATTATCCATTATCAGATCTGATAGATCATTGTCATCCAGGCCAAGGTAAGCCTCCTGCACTGCAGTAATCAGTTATCAAACGTAGTGTTTTTAATTACCTGAAGGTTCGTTAGGGCAGGGCTGTAACAACAGCCTGCATCCCCTGTGGTTCTCCTGGAGCAGAACTACGGAACCCATATCTCTGCTGTTTATTCCTGTTATCAAGTATGGTTCTACCATTTTCTAAAGCATTGTCCTGCTTTAGCCTGTTTTCCTGGTGTTTTTACCCTGTTTGCTTCCCATTCTCTCTGCTGCCAGTAAAAGGAGAAAACTAAATATGTATTTACATTTTGCTACAAAGAGGTTTGCATGTTACTATGATGTAAGTAAAAAAAAAGGTGCCTAATGTCATGTTTGAGCAGACATAGGACCCTATAACGTCTTGTATGAGCAGACATAGGACCCCCTAATGTTTTAAGCAGGCATAAGAACCTGTATGTCATGTTAAAGCAAACATAGGAACCCTCAATTCATGTTTGAGCAGATATAGGGCCCATGGTGTCATTGCTATAAGCAGACATAGGAACTCTACTGTCTTATGAGCAGTCACAGGGACCCCATTTCATGTTTGAGCAGACATGGGGCCCCTGGTGTCATTGTTATAAGCAGACATAGGAGCCCTACTGTCTTATGAGCAGTCACAGGGACCCCATGTCATATTTGAGCAGACATGGGGCCTCTGGTGTCATTGTTATAAGCAGACATAGGAGCCCTACTGTCTTATGAGCAGTCACAGGGACCCCATGTCATATTTGAGCAGATGTAGGACCCCACTTGCACTCAAAAGCTCCCACCTTTGTTGTGCCTCACTTCCAACGGTGCTTTTTTAGTAGTCTGTCTTTCTTTGTGTACAGTGCTGTATATAACTTCTATATATTATGCACATATCCTGCCCAATGGGTAGAAACCACAAACAAACAGTTGTTAATAATGTAATATAGTGTATAGACCATATAAAACATTATAAGAAGGCAGGGTCACATTAGAAAATGCCTAATGTATATATGTGTTTTGTCTTTTTGTAGACAAGAAAAGGGTTTGCAAAGTAATGCTTAAATATGGTCGCAAAATGAATACAAATTCCTACTTATAATATTTTCCTATATATTACATTCTTCATTAAGGAAACAGTTGAACAGAACATTAATCAGGTTTTTAGTTTTTCTAAAGTAAAAAAAACTCTTAAATTTGCCTTTTGTTCAGATATCAGTCAACTGCTTTGACTGGCACATACCATGATTAACAAGTACAAATATACTGTAGTTCTTATATTACATACACTTCTATAACAGAAAGTATAACTTACAGAAGAGGCTGTTCACAGCCTCGTGATGGCACATGTTGAACTTATCTTTTTGATTTGAAACAATGAACATTGCCTATCAAATCAAATATCTGCATCATAATTTAGAAAGGCTAGATTGATCTAAATACTAGTTGCCTGTCTGAACTAAATACTCAACATTCTGCTAAAGACAGAAGAGAAGAGAGAGATAACATTACACCAAGCACTGTAGAGTCAGGAAGCAGAGACCTTTGCTCAGTAAGGGTATCAACTATAGACCCAGCACTAATGATTTTAGAACGGATACTGTTTGAATGCTTCTTTTTGACATTCATTCCTGTTAGGGTTATGTTATGAAAGCTGTTACCAACTAGGTGATGTTATGAAAGCTGTTAACCAACCAAAAGTACGCTGAGTGGATGTTGTTCAACAAACTCATTTCTTTCTCTTTATTTTGTTCATATTATAACAATATATTGGATCAAACGTCATGTTACTGCAGTAATTATTTATACTCCAATGTACGATAACTGTCAAGCATGTTCCTTCTCATCTGTAGGTAATGTACATAGCGATGCCATTTAAAAGAAAAAAAAAAAGATAAAAGCACCAAATAATTGGCAGCAGTTGTGTAGTTTTCAGAGATGATCTATTGTAACTCTTGTTCAAGCCACAGGCTGTAGACTTTTTACATTTCCTGCACTAGCTTGAAGAACTAACTAATCAGCCTGTGGTCTCCTGCAGTCAGCTGCTCGTTCCTGACATCACAGACAGAAGCTGTTTATATTGGTCCAGCTGAGTAACGCCTCGCTGGTTGGACGATCATCACAGCCACAGACAGAACTGCTTCCACCATGAGTTTTGTAAAAATCTGTTTGCTTATTTACATAATTAACCCCTTCTGGTCCCCTTCCCCATGTCATATATATGGCTGTATACGCAAACATATACAAATATATATATATATATACACAAGCACAGAGGTTAAACTGTTGAGTATTTTCCTCTTTTCATTCAAGCAATTGTGATGTACTAGGTTTTAGGCCTAAGGTCTGTTCTTGCAATACTTTTACAGAAAAGGAAAAAAAAAACTAAAAATGTTGCTCCAAGTGCTGTTGTAGTAAAAGATTTTATGCTTGTAACATGCTGTGGTCAAACTGCGGCGTAATTATTAAAACTTTCAAAGTCACCAATGTCTTTTTGTCTTTTGTTACTGAACGTTATTCTCTGCACTACTGTTACATTCTGTACCAGCTTTCACCTCTGTAGCTTGTGTCCCCCTCTTTATTCAGGAAGTAACTTCTCCAGGGACGTCTAAACATTCATTAACTCAGCCAACAGGGGTCAGTACACCTCAGACTTACCAGTGACATACACCCAGCTAATAATTGAACAGTACAGGACACGGTTTGAAGAAAATGTGTTTAGAAGCTCCATTTCCTGCTTTATTACAATTTGTGAGTGCACCAGAGATGTTTGTGAATGATAACCCTCAAATCCGACTGTGGAAGACAAACAAAACCACCAGTGTTTATTTCATCCCATTTTTGCATAATTATTCTGAATTATCCACACGGCAACCTAATGAATTACACAATCAACCAATTCATCCAACATTTAGGCCTAATTATGGGCACCGCATTAAGTTGACATTACGGTACAACACAAAAATTAAGCAATATATTAACTTTGAAGCTAGAAGATATAAAAAACAAACCAAATTGAAAACATGATTTACAAATGACATAAGACAAGCAGTTATAGCCTCAGTAAGGCTTTATTGGACGATGATGAGTAAAACTGGATATTCTTATTCCTTCCACACAGAGTCATAATTGTCTTAAAGTTATCATAGTTTGGGCTGCTGGAGGAATCCCCGTCTCCTCCTTATTGCAGGTATAACGGTGGCATTAGTACCATGAAATTAACCCCATCGTTCTCTATACAACGTGTGGTAATTCTGTTATTGACCCGACAATATTAGTTTTCCACAACAACTTGTAAAAAGGTTAATTCAATCCATCTTCTTTCGATAAGCCACTTTGCCTTTGGTTTCATTTAGTTTGTCAGAGAAACGTTCTTTTGTTTCCTCCATCTTTCCAGAGAAACGTCCTTTTGTTTCCTCCATCTTTTCAGACAAACGTTCTTTTGTTTCCTCCATTTTCCCAGAAAATCTTTCTTTTGTGTCTTCCATTTTCCCTGACAGTAGTTCTTTGGTTTCCTCCATTTTTTCTGAGAACAGTTCCTTAGTTTCCTCCATCTTCTCTGTGAGTTTTTCTCTGGTCTCCTCCATCCTGTCCTGAAGGTAGTCCTTGACAGGTGGAGGGGTAGAGAAGTAGCCGTGTTTACGGAGATACTTCACTGAGAGGGAAGTCCCACCCAGAGTCACGGTGTATCTGGCTGGAGTTGCAATCTGAACACAGTAAAGAAAGAAGTTGTTCAAGTTCAGCCAAGTTCTGCATGTGTTACAATCTGTAAAAATAATTTCGAAAAGTCAAACTTTTGTATTGACAACCAAGAAGCGGAGAAGGTTCTGACGTTGAACATAGTATGTAAGTCTACCTTGTACATGGCATAGGAAGTGATGGCATGTCCACCTGTGGAGTTGTTCAGCAGACCTACTATCTTCTCCGGTAAACCAATAAGTTCCAGGAACGGCACCACATTCACTCCCCTGTGGACGAGACAGCTTGTTAAAGGGCCGACACAGACAATGTGCCTACAGGTGCCGATGTCCGCTGAACCGGTGCTTAGCAGATTAGCTGATTTTTCATAAAACTTTTTTGTAGAACAATTATTTTTTTCCTGGGTATTCCTTAAGTTACCCATTTGTAATAAGGAGAAAATCAATGTAGTTCTACAACCAAGCATAAACCACATTACAAGGATTGTTCAGTATTTGGAGGGGCACTTAATTGTTCTTCTAAAGGACCTCAATTACAGTGGCTTTGGAAAGTATTCAGGGCCCTTTAAATTTTTTAATATTGTGGATTAAAAAATACAAAATTATTATTATTAAATATTACTTAATATTGTTGTTGTTTTATTTAATATACACACTATTCGCCATAATGACAAAGCAAAACGTTTTCTTTGAACTTCATTAGAGCCCATCAATGGCAAATTCAATGGACTGGGGGAAAAACTGCCAAAATCCAGGTGTGCAAAGTTAAAGGAATTACCAAAGTCGCCTCAAAACTTGGATCACTACCAAAGGTTCTTCCACAAGATATTCTATGAAGTGGTTACTTCATACAATACTTTGGATAAAAAAAAAAAATACAGACATTTCTAAAACATGTTTTCACTGTGTCATTATGATGTATTGTGTGTAAATGTACTACCTTTCCATTTGATACAATTCAGTCTTTAACAAAATGAGCTCTTCGAAGGGTTCTGAATACCGAAGTAAATGCATGTTAAAAGTATCCCAGCAAAGTGGTGCTGCTAACATTGAGTCATTAACATTCATTCAAACAGAACCATTCCTCACTAATTCCTTTAAGCGTCTCAAAAACAATGTCCCTAAAAAGCAGACAACAACACACTGAAATCTTGTTTTGAACATATCCTGCTTCACTCTTCCTATTTTCTGCCGTACAAAAGACAGAATGTTTTTTCTCCAGTTCCTTATAACCTGAAGATGGAAACCGGTTTAAAAGGTACATGGGCTTAATAAGGTATGCCTACCCTATATTCAATTGTACTGCCATATAAAATTAACTTTCAAAAAAGCATGCAAAGCCAGTATAAAGCTTGAATACTTCTCTCAGACAGAATAATGCCACAGTAGTGTGCGGAGATACGTTTCTCTATGTAAACGTACGGCGTGAAGTTGACTATAGAAGAGGCATGGCATGGGCATATTCCAGGACCACAACGCAAGTGAGTGCCGTAATCACAGATAATGGCGGTCCAGCGAAATATTAGCATTCGTGACCGGGCATTGTAGGTGTACCAAAACAAATAGAAAGTGATTGTAAAAATTAACCATATACTTGTTTACATATTTTTTTTTTACGAGCAAGTAGTCAGTGCCTAGTCAGCGGACTGGAAGACCACGTTAATACTGTGGTTTGGTACAAATATACTGCTAGTAGGCATCGGAAAGTGAATAATGTGACTCACTTCATAGCAGCGTAGTAGAAAGCCCCGAACCAAACGGTAGAGCTGAGGAGATGGACGGGGATCATCACCTTCCCGTACTGCTTAAACGTCTTCTTAAACCTCTGGACCAGGCCGATGGACTTGTCCTGCAGAGGGTCTAGCTCTTGGGCCTCTGGTGGTACTTCACCAGGCTGCCCAGCTGGGTCTAGCCCATATAGGGGCTCTGTCCCGGCCAGGCTGGGGGGAGGGTTGGGCGGTTCCTGGTCGTCTGTTTTCGGTGGCTCGGCCTTGAGCCGGTCTACTACTCTGTCAACGGCGGAGGTACTGACCCAGCGCCGGCCTGTTCCCAAACAACACACAGCCGGATGAGTCTTGCCCACAGCCCTCAGGAAGGCCATCTGCCGCAAGGCACCCTGGGACAGAACCCAATGCATCATCTCCTCCACCAGGAGACCTACAAACACCGAACCTGGAGACAGAACACTGATCGTCATCATGTGTTAGGTTATAAACAACCAATACAAGATAAGCAATTATTCTTGTTCGTAAGCGAAGTTATTATTTAACAATAAAGGTCATAACACCAAAACGTACCTCCAAATGCACCAGTCCAACCCCTAATTTAGCACCTGAAAGGAAAATAGGTCCACATTAACATAACTAATATAAATGCTTACAACAGACAAATCCAGTCTAGCTACAGGTATTTGTTGTTAATAAAGGGCAGAAAAAAAGCGGGTTTAACAAATACTTGCTGAACCTACAACGTATTAGCTCCACGCTACATTATCTTGATAAACCTGCTAGCAGGCCAATAGAAAGCTAATTAAAACACAGTGGGTAACTTGCAAAGTAATTCTGTGCAAAGGTTACAAAACTTAAAAACACTATATACAATTCCTGAACTTTTTAGCCGTTTGTCACGTACAGTTTCAGTACGCAGGGGCTTCTGTGTGGTTGACATTGGGGGAGTCTGAGAACAGCAAACAGCGCTGCTTTTACCTCTAGACTTGTAACGCGTCCAGTAAAAACATTAGAAACTCAGGCCCGTTTAAGACACTATTGTCTGGCCGAGGCCTGATACAGAAAGAGAGGCAACTTGGGTCGTTAGCGTGCTAACTTCTTAGCCACCTAACATTACGTTAGCTAACACTGTAGATAGCTAGCTAGGACATAGAAAAAATTGTTGTACAGAACAGTTTTTAGAAGTTGTACACTAACTTGACAAAGCATATGCATAAGTTAGTACATACGGTACATTCAAAAATTAATAGTTGAGTTGAGGTTATATGTTTCCTGCTGTTGCGAAAAGCACACGTGCGTGACACGACCGTCCTATTATCCAAAGTCCATACCAAAGGAGACAGTCGAGTGCGAGAAGATCTGCATGTACTCGGATCGTGCAGTGCTCCGTGGGAAATGTAGTGAATTTTGTCACGAGTTTGTACACCCGTTAATTGTGTAAGAACATCATTTCCCAATATAACTGGAACCTAAACGTCGAAGTATTATTTATTGGGAGTGGATAGGAAAATGACTGTTAAATATTTGTGTAACAATAACGACCTTCAAATATTTTTTTCCGACAACAATTGGACATCCAATGCAATATTTCTTCTCACTCTAACATCCTTCCAAATTTGCAGCATTTATGTTTCTTCCTCACACACACCTAGCTTTTCAAATGGTTGACTCTCTCCTTGAAAATACATACTTTTACTAATCATAACCTTAATCCTAACTTTAACCTTAATCTACCCTTACCTCAATAACCTGATGTTTAAGCAGAATCTTAACCTAGCCCTAACGCCCAATCCTAATAACTAAACCTGAATTCAAATTCCCTTAGTACATCTTAACAATTTCATTTTCAAAATGGAGACAGGAAATGTTCCTGTTCATAGACATTTAATACAGGTAAAAGTTTCTTTCTGGACATGGCTAGTACACATGTTTAGCCTCCCTCGCTGGTTGAATGATGAGATCCACAACAAGCCTCCAGCATCAGAACAGTTTCAGATAAATATTCATAGTTAGCCTGTCTGTGTTTCAGTCCTCTAGTCGTTAGTAACAACTGTATTTGACACTGAAACAAGGCTCTCTCTTGTGTTGATGGGCACAGTGGGTCACATTTCTAGCTTGAATAATGCTTATATATTCTCTGTGTCTAATAATTACCAGGGGACATTGCATGGTTAGTCTAATAGGTCTGAATGAGCCCCCCAATCTAAGAGGGTCAGGACTGACCCTTCCGCTGTAGAATGAGATGCCAGATGAGTGAATGCATTCAATTACGTGACATTACCAGGCAGGGCAGTAGTCTGATAATGATGTTTGGTACAAAACAACAGATGGTATCTCTGTACAAAAAACAGACGGTATCAATATTTAAGACCCACGAGGGGTAAATTGTGCAATGAGGCAGAATTAACAATACCTCCCTCAAACCCCTCCTTATTAAATTACCACCCCGTTGCTTTCCATCTCGTCATTGCACCCTCCTGACGCGGATCTCAGTGCAGAAACTATGTCTGGAGAACAGCTTTCTGAAATGTCTGCATGTATTACGTAACTCTTATGAAATGTTGTTGGTGTGAAAAACAGAACATAAAGCCTCACCCATCAATTGGTGTTTTGGTATATACGAAGTGTTTTGGTATGTATCAGTTGATGTTTTGGTATGTATCAAATGTAATTATTACATTTGATGCATGATGAATACGCACTCATTACATTTGATGTATGATGGCTATGCAACAAAGGGTGGCAAAGTATCTAAATAGTTAAGTGCATGTAATATATTGGGTTTTGGTTCTAAATACTTCGTAATTTTTGGGCATTGTGGGTAGAAACAATGATTAGAAATGTATTCTATAACACAATAAAAATAAAAAAAGTGAAAAGTGTCTAAATTCTTTGCTAGTAAACTGATATTTTGTACCAGGATATATTTGTGTAGGACGTTTTGTACACATGTTGCAAACACTGTCAATACCCAACATGCAACAACATTCATAAAAAAAACACTTGGTGGCCCACATTGGTTTAACCTGGAGTGATGAAATTTGGTGTACATAGTCAGGGACGTGAGTTTTGCTAACCCAGGGATTTAGCCCACTTTCGTTCATGTTGGCCCTCTCCTCATCTCTCTGTCCCCTCCTTCCTCCCTCATTTTCATTGTTCTCATTTTCTTCTGTTATGAATGATAAATATGTCATTAATATCCTGTCAGCAAAACAAGGGAAATTTTAGATTGGGCTTCTTAATCAGGCTCTCAAAATTTACATACTTGTAAAAGCTTTTCATAAGAGTTCATTTAAATGGAGGTTGTCATTATAGGGTTACAGAGGATAGACAATTTAAATCAGAGTCAACACAGTTTAGTTTTTTGGCAGAAATAGAAAAAAAAGATCTAGTTATTTAATTTAAAGTTTAACACTCATGTTTTTTTTGTGCTATCTAGCCTTATTAAAGCAGTATTAACATTTAACAGGAGTTTCAGACATTCCTCTTTTGCTGGCTTGAATACAAATTCATTAAAATATTGGTCCAAGGCACTATATTCTGTGCAAAGTTAAAATATGCAATTGTTTGAAGTTTAATTTTGCATAGATCACTTTGTATTTCGAGAAACGCAATAATAAAAACGCTGTATTATTTTGTTTACAATTTACTGATTTGCCTATTTTGTATCCAAAAGATGAGGAAAAAGTATACACTTTATTTTATTTTAGTCATTCCCGCAGCGTACTGTGCTGTCATTATAGATCAGGGGAAGTAAAGTAATTTCTGCATATCGAACAGTTTTTTATTTGGGGATTCATTTTTTCCCAACACCCTATTTAATATCCCCAACACCCCTTCCTCTATAATGCCCCAACACCCTGTCCTCTATAATGTTCCCAACACCCCCTCCTATATAATGTATAATGTCCCTAACACCCTCTCCTATATAATGTCCCTAACAACCTCTCCCATATAATGTCCCTAACACCCTCTCCTATATAATGTCCCCATCTTGTTCTCAACACCGTTTCATTCATAAAAAACGGACTTTGGATATACATTTACGGATATGCATAAAATGTCACCCCTATTCCATTTGAAGCAGAGCAGATCTCTCAGCGTAGTAGTAACAAATTAACCTCATATCTTTTTAATCTAATTGGGTTTGACACAGATCAGGAGTGCAGCCTTCTGAGAAAACAATTTGATGGGTGATAAGGCAGGAGACTTACTCGTGTCTTTACTCAGACATGCATAACGAGACCAAATGACCCGAACCATATGTGAACATATAAGAAATTCTGTACAAACGCTAAAAAAAAATCAGTAAATCTGTAGTAATCTGTAAATACTATTATATCATATAATAGTATTATTGTACATTTGCAGCCGTAAGCAGTTTGCTGCTGATCAGAAAACCTTGCTGTAGTTTGTTGACGGAGACCCGCCATGAAGAACAGGCCATAGTCTCCATCGCCGTATAAAATTGTGTAAATTGAATGAATCCTCCAACCATCTGAACATGGATTCCTTGCGCAGTGGGTAATCTCCAGAGCCAATGTATTAATGAAGTCTAAATAGTTCACTTTGTTCAACCATGTCCTGGGCGATACGATCAGACTGTGAAATCACCAATTAAAGGAAATAATCCGATGAATATGATTATCTGTTCCAACCACGCACACTAGAAAAACGGGCCCTTTTAAATAACCTCCGTGAGATAATTTGACTAATTTGAGGTATGACCATTATTTTCTCTCCAGGCATCTTAGCTCCTGCACCCTGATATCCTATTTCACACACAGTCTAAACGCCGCCAATTTGACAATGCTATTCATTTCAAGCAGGCTTTTTACTTGGCATTTGAATGGTATGTGAATGCAATCGCAGCAAACAAGCCGAGTGCTTTTTAACGAATTCTATCGTCTTCGGAATATCAATCTAACCCAATCTATCAGTTCTGCGAAAGCAGCGTTTTTTCCCCACTGTTCTCTGCGTGTGGTGTCTTTGAGGTCCTGAAACAGGACACTTCCTAAAGTGAAGCAATCATCAAGTGCCACAGCCTAGCGTGTTGAAATTCCTGTACAGCTAACGCTAAAAAACAAGTCAAACGTTGTACCCGTGTGGATTATAGACAGGCTGTTTAAATGAGGAATGCCAGTGGAGGTCTATTGATTTCAAGATACCTTCCCACCTCCTCCTACCAATTGTTTCTACAACAATCCCATGCAGTCAAATGGGACATGTTACTGTGAAAGTACACAAATTTGAACATTGACGGATATTAACAATTTCAAATCTACAATTATAAGAAAACACATAGAGGCTAATAATTACCTCAGAACATATGACATTATGCTTTCAGTGACAAGGTATATGCAGCTGAGGGTGAGACATTGTGATCACTAGACCTGTTGTCATCTATGTTTAAGTACACGAAAGGTTGGCTTGGTAAAAACGAGGAATAGAATGCACATAAATGTAGAATAATTTCCTCATGTAAAGTAAGAGGGAGTTACTGTGTCTGAGCAGTTTTACTTTAACCTCAGATAAAATGTTGATTTTCTTTGATGAAATCATGAAATACAGTGTTTTTGTGGTCGAGATTTGGAAAGATTCTACTTTACAGAATTACATACACTATATGTCATTCTTTGCAGCAGACTGGCCCCTACAAAATGGAAAAAAATGTAGGCTTCCAATATTAATAATAATAATAAATTGAATTTATATAGCGCTTTTCTAAAGACCCAAAGACGCTTAATAGAAATGTAACAGGTGCAATTTCTTGTTTTTTTATGTTAGTGTTTTTGTGCTTGAGATTTGGAAGTCTTCTACTTTATAGCAAAACACAAACAACAATGCATTCTTTTTGGAAGACTGTCCCCTACAACGTGGTGAAAACTGTAGGCTTCTATCTTTTTATGATAAAATTAGCCAATCACCCTTTCTGATGTGCCAAAACCTTATGTCTACTATGCTGTTGGACCTCTGTGTTTCACATAAACAGCACCATACCTAGCAGGGTGCCATGTAATGTGTGTTGTGACACATTCATCCTGATTGTTTGCTTATCTTCTAATCTACCCAGACCTTGACAATGTTATTTGCTTCATCTGTGAGTGGTCAGAATGTTTTGGCAGATGACAGTGTGTTATGCTAAATAGCACAGCAGATTTATTATTGGGAACAAATGTGTTTTGTCATCTCCTGACAAGCTTGCCATGCCAGTTAGATCCAATGCTCTCGCTCCATCATTCACTGACACTAGTTTCTCATTATTACCTATTACTCTGTTTCCTGATTACCTGTGTTCCTGATCACCTGTCTACCTGATCACCTGTCTACCTGATCACCTGTGTTCCTGATCACCTGTCTACCTGATCACCTGTGTTCCTGATCACTTGTGTTCCTGATCACCTGTGTTCCTGATCACCTGTGTTCCCGATCACCTGTCTACCTGATCACCTGTCTACCTGATCACCTGTGTTCCTGATCACCTGTCTACCTGATCACCTGCGTTCCTGATCACTCGTGTTCCTGATCACTCGTGTTCCTGATCACCTGTGTTCCTGATCACCTGTGTTCCTGATCACCTGTCTTCCTGATCACCTGTCTACCTGATCACCTGTCTTCCTGATCACCTGTCTACCTGATCACCTGTGTTCCTGATCACCTGTCTTCCTGATCACCTGTGTTCCTGATCACCTGTGTTCCTGATCACCTGTGTTCCTGATCACCTGTGTTCCTGATCACCTGTGTTCCTGATCACCTGTGTTCCTGATCACCTGCGTACCTGATCACCTGTGTTCCTGATCTAAATAATCTGACGTTTACCTCCAGATCTACACGGAAAACGGTTCACAAAGCCTTCACATGAGAGATGAATCGTTACAGCTTTACTGAGGAGTGATTTATTTTCTTATTCTATTGTAGCCTGATATTTACAACCATTACTGTTAGTTAACTGCTGACTTGGCAGTAAATTACTGCTGGATGAATTTTGACAGACAAAACTTTGTCTCTGGGGCAATTTCTCAGTTTGCCTCATCACTGCCTGGATTAAATGGCTGTCTCCAATTAGTATGAGTACTAAGGTCTCCCCAGTTCTTGAAGAACAAAGTTGGAAGCACCGTTCTTATGAAGCAGTGGCAGCATTGCTGCCTAAAAGGAAGGACTGTGGCCTGATAGAACTGGTTAGGCTTTGGTACTCACACTAATTAAAGCGTTCCTGGAGGAGGTGAAACCTCCCTTTGATCGTGACAATTCTGCCGCGTTGTTCTGCGAAATTAGTCGTGGACTGTAAGAGAGGAAGTCCCAACGCCACTCGTACCTATCTTACCTTGTGGCTAATTTAATGACAAGATCAAACAAAAACATCTGCATGTTTTGGGCAAGATGAAATCTGTTCTCAAAGACTGAAAAATGACATCTCTAAGCATAGTGTCACTCCTTTCATGACCTCCTATGTTACTCACACAGATCTGTATTTTTTTTTTTTTTTGAAGGTTGATGTAATGTGAACAGCTTGAAACATCTAACATTTGTCAGATTCAAGGGATATGTCTTCAGGGATGTCCACTGATTCTATGACCAGCTGGCCTCATCCAGGAGTTCTTAGACATTTTCAGCCCAGAACCCATATGAAGCATTATTTGTATTCCTGTGACCAAAGCCAATTACAAAGAGTAGCTACTGACATGTTTTGGTACATTTTAAGTGGCTATACAGTAACCTAATTGCCTGGAGACTCAATAATATGCAATTCCCCCCTTATTTTCTAAAAGTTCAACCAACCAGTCTACCGCAGTACTTCAACCATTTGACTAGCTGTCATCCGGATGGAGGTGGAGTCACCCTCTCTCTCTCTGTATGCATCCAGTTAGCACCCTGTTGCTTGTTAGGAGCAGTTCGCTAGCTGCAGCTACACAGGACTGTGTGTTGATTTGATCTCTGCAGACATTGGTGAACAGCAGGATCTCCTAAAACCGTGTGTAATTTCTGTTTTCACAGCTTTTCTGCAACCCACATGTGTCCCAGCCTGACATGTCCTGAACGAGGTGAGGACGACTTTTTTCTTGTTTTTGTCCTGTACTTTTATGTTCAGTATGTTTTCAGACATAATGCAGAACTGCAGAATAGATTTAGCTATTGAATAGATGTGTTATCAGAGCGGACTAAAAACAGTCCACTCTGCCTGTTGGGAAGTCTTTGTCTATAACTTAAGCTTTTAGCAGACATCAAAATCTCAAATTGTTAGTGTCCACCATCAGTTTTAGAAAAAACATCCAGACGTAAAAAAGGTTTATCATCCAACAAGGCACGGACAGAATGTACAATTAATTGGTGTTCTGTATGATAATGATCAAAGGACCAAGTATCATCGAAATATTTAAAGTTTTTATAATCTAGTTGAGTCTGATGATTCATCTATCTCCTCTAGCAGCTGATTTGATAACAAGAAGACACATTGCGTTTGTAAAATATTTACAAAGGTTTCTTTTTGTTTTTTGTCTACTGTAATTATGTTGGTTTCATAACATATGGGAGTAAATATGACCATAAATAATGCAACCGGTTGCAGAAACGTTCAGGGATTATCTGTTAAAACACATTAAGGGTTTAAAAATTAAGACACGTTAAGGGTTTAAACGTTACAACATGTTAAGGGATTAAACGTTAAAACACGTTAAGGGATTAAACATTAATACACGTTAAGGGATTAAATGTTGAGACATATTAAAGGATTAAACGCTATGACACATTAAGGGATTAAACCTTAATGTTAAGGGGCGGCTCTCAAACCACTAGTAGGTCATTTTTAACAATCTCTGTGAAGGCATGTTCTATAAATGTTTTTAATTTTAAATAGATTGCACAGAAAAGTCATAAATACCTGTAATCATCAATACCTGTAAAGACTCAAAGTTACTCATAAATACATGTAGAGACTCAATGTTTCCCACAAATACCTGTTGAGACCCATTGATAAATGTTTTTTTAGAAACAGTAAGAAGCCTATCCACCATGACTATTAGACTATGGGGATGGGCCTATCCACCATGACTATTGGACTATAAAGACTGGCCTATCCACCATGACTATTGGACTATGGGGATGGGCCTATCAACCATGACTATTGGACTATGAAGACGGGACTATCCACCATGACTATTAGACTATGGGGATGGGCCTATCAACTATGACTATTGGACTATGAAGACGGGCCTATCCACCATGACTATTAGACTATGGGGATGGGCCTATCCACCATGACTATTAGACTATGGGGATGGGCTTATCCACCATGGCTGTTTGACTATGGAGATGGTCTGATATTCCGGTGATTTACGGAGATATACAAGACTTGTAAATTATGCCTTTTGTCCCTGTTATCTGTATAGTTTATTCTCTGTGCCTGCTGTTTCACACAGACTAAGTTTGGTATGTCAATTCCATCACTATTGACAGATCACTTGATAATACCTACAGAAAAACTAATATAAAATGGCTGAACAGTAAGCCATGTTTAAGTAGACAATATTGAGGAATATACTCCCCATTCACAGGGTTGAGAGGAGGCGAGTTCTCTGTACATTTCTGTCCCGTTGGTGGTGAGCTTTGACATTGTAGAATTAATGTGGTAATGACAGACAGAATGTCTTAGCCAACAGTTCCCTTAGGTGGTGACCTTTTCAGTGATAGCAGGCTTTATTGATGACTACCTCCAGGTTCCATAGGAAACAGGCTTTACCTGAGACAGGTCTTACGTAAGACTTGTTTTTCTTTGTAATAAAATCATGTTTTATATAAGACCAAAATGGTTTTATAGAATTCAGGTTTCATATAACCCTAGTTTAGGTTAGATAGAGTGTAGGTTTTTATAAAAGACTAAAACACATTTTTATTATTTAGGTCCCTCAAACTTAACTCGGGACCTCCAAGCCAGATCCAATTGGTTTTGTCAAACTTTTAATTAAGCTTATTTTGACAGCAGCAGTTTTTTGTTTTTGCAATTCCTAAACGTTTTTATGTACGAATAATAGAGGTTTTATATAATTGTTGTACAAGTTTTATTCAACGTTAATAAATGTTTATGCAAGACTAATGAAGGTCTTTATATGTCAAATACAGGTTTTGTAGTCTAAGTGTTCTTTGAGAGTTATCAAGTCAATTTGAATAGTTGTTGGTGTTATTTATAGAAACATGAATGGACAGCAAAACCACAAAATTAATAAAATATGAACTAAATGATAGGCCATTTTGTAGATGGGCTACTTATCACTGAGATGACACATGAATATTGTTGACATGTTTCGAGGAATGGTTGCTTACTAACTGTGACCTTAAATGGAGCTGGACAACCAATCCCAAAAAATGAAAATATCAGTAGTGTTGTTATATTTCTACTCTGGATCTGATTAAAAACAGACCATTGGTCTAAGGCGGGCTGTGTGAAGGGCTGTGTGAAATGAACACTGCCAATCTCTAGGTGGTACTAGAACATGAAAATAAATAAATACATATATTTGTCTTGATTGATGATTTATATACTTCATATATAGCATATATATTTGTATTAATCAATTATATAATGTAAATATTTTTACCAACAGCATGCTGTGAGAAGTCTACTGTACTTGCACATTATTTATCTTTCATGCTCCAACTGATTTAAACGCAGGGGAAATCGATGCAGTACATTTTTCTTATTATCTTTACAGCAAAATCTCCTTTGATTTTTTCATAATGACAAAATCCTCGCTCTTTCTGGGACCCAGACTGTGCAGTTCTGGTTACCTACACACAAGCTATTTGAAATTGAATAGAATAATTACACATTTCATTCAAACTTAAATTTGAACTTAAACGGAGTATGACAACACCCTGCTGTTTGTAGGATAACTGAATTGATTGGACATTCTTTCAATTGAAATCACAAAGTTTACATTGAACATATTGCACCACTATAAATATAACTTTTGTGTGAAATTCAGAATATGTCCTGCCAGAGATCCAGTGACAGGAGTTCACCTTTAAAGGTCTTTCATTATGAACATCCTGTCATCTGAAAACCTTTAAGTTAAGAAAAATTTTATGTAATTAAAAAGAAGTGGTCAACGATAATTCCTTTTTTTACATTAGTATTTATTAACTGTCAATTTGCTGAATATGTTTTGACTAATTAAGCCTGTTGATGTCCTTTACTCTCCTATAGTAATACACTTGCTGGACACAAATGCCCTTTGAGACCTTTGTATTGATTATCTTTGGGATGATGTTTTAACTAGGGTGAAATCAATATTAAATTGACAATATAAGTCACCAAGGCTTTGGATTTAAGTCAACAGGTGGGTTAAAAAAACCCAAAATGTTTCCAAGACTTTTGGTAAACACAATAAAAATCCTATCTATTAATTGAACATCCTCATCATCCATCCTCATCCTCAACATCCATCCTCACATACATTTTTGTTTTTTAAATAACAAATAACACATTGATTCAACCCGTTTTTTTGCCTAGTGGGCAGACAAAGACTGCTGATAAACAAGATGAATCTGTCAGAGAAGATTTACCCCGAGCTGGAGGCTCTGTTCTCTCTCTCCTCCTTCAACTCCTCCATCAACTCCTCCTTAATTTCCTCATTCAACTCCTTCCTGAACTCCTCATTGTCCCCAGACAAGACCAAGCCCAAAGCCTGTGAACAGGTATCACAAATTCACCCACCATTTTGTACTGATCATGGCATTACACCACAATATGCAAATATTACAATGTCCCAGTATTATTTTAAACACTGCTCATATACAATACAACCACGGTTTCTACCACACATCTTAAATATTACACAGTTCCCCAGATCCATAATAAGTATTTTTTGTTTGCCTACAAACAAATGGCATAGATTCCCATTTAGCACACAACAGCACATTTGACATTCTCCTCTGCATATATCCGACGGAACAGGCTTTACGCCATGACACGATTCAATAACACTGTACATGGAGCCTCCTGTTTTGTCTTCTAGTCACTCACGTAGGCCTAAAGTATGTCCGCGGCAGTGCCATACAAGCCTCGTACCTCTCACCTGACAGAGTTGTGTCCGTGTCCAGGTGCACATCGCCACCGAGGTCTTCCTGACCCTGGGCATCGTCAGCCTGTTGGAGAACATCCTGGTCATCTGCGCCATCACCAAGAACCGGAATCTCCACTCCCCCATGTACTTCTTCGTCTGCTCCCTGGCGATGGCCGACATGCTGGTGAGCGTCTCCAACGCCTGGGAGACCGTCGTCATCTACCTGCTGACCAGCCGGCGGCTGGTCGTGGACGACGGCCTCATCCGCCAGATGGACAACGTCTTCGACTCCATGATCTGCATATCGGTGGTGGCGTCCATGTGCTCGCTGCTGGCCATCGCCGTGGACCGCTACGTCACCATCTTCTACGCGCTGCGCTACCACAGCATTGTGACGGCGCGCCGCTCCGCCGGCATCATCGCCGGCATCTGGACCTTCTGCACGGGCTGCGGCATCGTCTTCATCGTCTACTCCGACACCACGCCGGTCGTCGTCTGCCTGGTGACCATGTTCGTGGCCATGCTGGTACTCATGGCCTCGCTGTACGTCCACATGTTCCTGCTGGCGAGGTCCCACGTGAAACGCATCGCCGCCCTGCCGGGCTACAACTCCGTCCACCAGCGGGCCAGCATGAAGGGGGCCGTCACCCTCACCATCCTCCTGGGGATCTTCGTGGTGTGCTGGGCGCCCTTCTTCCTGCACCTGGTCCTGACGATCTCCTGCCCCAGGAACCTCTACTGTGTGTGCTTCATGTCCCACTTCAACATGTACCTCATCCTCATCATGTGCAACTCCGTCGTGGATCCCCTGATCTATGCCTTCAGGAGTCAGGAGATGAGGAAGACCTTCCGGGAGATACTCTGCTGCTAGGGCCTCTGGGAAACACCCGGTACAGGGCCTCGTTTGCATATTCCACCTCCCAGATGTACCTCACGCTGTCTGAGCGGGTTGCATGTGTTTGTTGTGCTCTATAAATAGACTGGCAATTTGCATCATGCTTAGTGGACAACATGTTGGACATTCAAAATCTTTATTTTGAACCTATAGATATAGCGTCTAATAGTTTGTTGAGAAATGCTGGATCTACAGCCGCTCCAAAACATAATCCCTAACCCATCTGGCCATCTAGATGAATTTACGTTTAAAGTACTTAAGTGTTCAAATGTTTTAGTGATGGTGGTTAAGGAATAATGTAATAAGACCATTTTTGTTCTGATGCAGTTATGTCAGTAATGCCTACCTCTGAGTCACGTTTCATTCTAAATGTTTATCTTGTGCTTTTGTGATGTTGTTTATACAGCCGTTCAGTTGAAATATCCGGTGTTGTAAAATGCAAAGATATATTTTTACAAATATTTGTCATGTGTATATTTAGTGTTTATTTATTTATCCAACACAGAAACACTTAACATTGCGCTTAGGCTGGCATTCTTTTCTGATGTGCTTTGATTTATGTCATAGACCCCCATAATAAGATATACAGAATGTATTAGGTGCTATATTCCCAATGAACATTTTCTAAATATTCAAGGAATTAACAGACATGAGACTTTTTGACATTTGACACATTACATTGAAATTTGAACCATGATTTATAAAATTTTTACAAAGATGCCAATTCCTACAGAGGTAAAAGTTAGGACACCCTCTTCACTTTTATTAAATAAATTATATCATAGTTAATTTATCACTGTTTTTGGTTCAATTACATTACCTTTATCTATAGATATTGTTTGAAAAATGATATGAAATATCGGTATGTCCATATGTGTTAAAAAATAACTAAATATCTAATGGGGTGTCCTAATTTCTTCACGTTTATCCAGGGGTCAAACTGGAATGTATAGGGTCCCCCCCAAATAACAGTGTAACCCCTGCATATGTCTATGTAATGAGTACTACCAGTGTAACCCCTGCATATGTCTATGTAATGAGTACTACCAGTGTAACCCCTGCATATGTCTATGTAATGAGTACTACCAGTGTAACCCCTGCATGTGTCTATGTAATGAGTACTACCAGTGATTGAAAGTCCTTGTTGCCCATTAAGACAGTGTTCATGACAAATGATTGAAAACATAAATGTGATTGTTGACATGGTTGATGTTATTGTTGACACTGATAAAACTAGATATTGTGCACTTTTTTCCAGATGTTCCCTTCTGTGTTGTTCAATAACGTGCAGAAAAAAACATTATGCTGAGTTACAGATGCAGAGGTTTTACTGATGTGACCTTTCAACCTCGCTGGACATTTTGACCTAACAACTGGCCTGGAAAATAGAAATTGGTCTCTTGTAGAATCTTGTTTTCAAGCAGTTATGAGGAGTTGAGAGAAAGGAGAATCAAGTATGGAACAAAGAATTGGGAAGATAGGGAGACAGAGAGACAAGAAAAGATGCTGAAGGAGAGAGACAGAGGAAGGGAGACAGAGGACAAGAGACAGAGAGAGAAAGATAGAGAGACAGAGGAAGAGAAACAAAGATGGAGTGAGAGATAGACAGCGATTGAGAGAAAGGAAGAAAAACGTGAGACAGAAAGACAGACAAAGGAAGAAAGAAGAAATTGAAAGAGAGACAGAGTTAGGAAAACACTGGAGGGAGACAGAGAGTGAAAAAGAGTGGAACAAACAGGCAGAGAGAAGAGGAAACGAATGGGGACAGAGTGCACGCTAAAGAGGGAGAAGGAGACAGAGGAAAAGAGAAAAAAACAGAGGTGGATGGGCCACAAGGATGTGGGGCAGGAGACAAAGATCAGGAGCAAGAACAAAGTGTCCCTTATATTATAGCAGGTCAAACTGTTTGGGCACCGGTTAGCGTGAAACGACAGGGCATTGTGGATTACCCTCACAAAAACATTATAACCAGGAGCGAGAAGTTTGAATGTCATTTTCCCGAGCCAAGATTCTGAGATGGCCAGGCGGTTGGATTTTGTACGTAGACACCGGATGCTCATATGCATGAATCACTGTCACGTGTGTGTGTGATCACAGAAGTCCTCAAACGCCATGTGTTTATAGCAGGCGTCTTCAAATCTTACCCTACGAGGTCCGGAGCCTGCTGGTTTTCTGTTCTACCTCATCATTTCTTACACCCACCTCTAATTAGGGGGTTGCAATGAAAAAACGAGTGGAACTGGCTTGGAGGTCCCGTTTTGAAGACCCCTGGTTTATAGGAACCCCAAAAAGAGGGTCAGCCACTGTGAAATACGGTGGTGGACGTGTAATGTTGTGTGTCCATTTTGCTCCCAAATGCACTTGGAAACCTCATTAAACTCTGGACTCTGTTAAGTATAGGACTGGTATCTGACTGCCTCTGTGAACAGGATAAAACTAGGTAATTAGCTGAAGAAGTAAGGACCTCAAATAAATGGTCTTTCATCCCTTGCTATGTGTTCGTCGCCAATTATAAGAGAAGACTCAATGCTTTGATCTTGGAAAGGATGCACGAAGTATAAAACGCAGGTACCTACAATTGTGACACATGCTTTTGAGAAGCATTTTTATTTATCACGATCTACCTTTATTATTCATCAAGATTATCTTTTAACCATTTGACCTCTATCAAATAATAGATTTCTCTTATATGTTGAGTGTAAGATCAAAATGAGAAACAACTGTAACGGTTTTTATAGTCTTAATTTATCACAGAGACACTCAAGAGACAACAGATACTGTAGACACACAGAGACACCCAAGAGAGAACAGATACTGTAGATACAACAGAGACGCCTAAAAGAGAGCAGATACTATGGACACACAGAGACACCTAACAAAGGACTGATACTACAAAGAGTGACACCTAAAATATGACCGATACTACGGAGAGACACCTAACAGAGAACAGATACTATAAACAGAGAGAGACACCTAACAGAAAACAGATACTATAGACAGAGAGAGACACCTAGCAGATATCAGATGCTATAGACAGAGAGAGATACCTAACAGAGAACAGATACTATAGACAGAGAGAGGGACACCTAACAGAGAACATATACTATAGACAGAGAGAGACACCTAACAGAGAACAGATACAATATATAGAGAGACACTTAACAGAGAACAGATACTATAGACAGAGAGAGACACCTAACAGAGAACAGATACAATATATAGAGAGACACCTAACAAAAAACAGATACTATAGACAGAGAGAGACACCTAACAGAGAACAGATACAATATATAGAGAGACACCTAACATAGAACAGATACTATAGACAGAGAGAGACACCTAACAGAGAACAGATACTATAGACAGAGAGTGACACCTAACAGAGAACAGATACAATATATAGAGAGACACCTAACATAGAACAGATACTATAGACAGAGAGAGACACCTAACAGAGAACAGATACTATAGACAAAGAGAGACACAACCTATATCCTGTATCTGTATCCAATACAGTGCACAATTACGAGAACAGGGAGTCAGTCAGGAGCCGGACAGGCCATCCAATCAAACGGCGCCTTGACCTCGTGGCAGAGCCGTGAGTCCGAGCAGAGCAGCATCCCCCGGAAGGTGCGTCGCAGCTCGGCGCTCCGGAAGGCGTAGATGGCGGGGTCGACGGCGGCGTGTCCCATCAGCAGCACCAGGTGCGGCTGGAACAGCGAGCGGTAGCACTCGCAGTACGCGTTGTCCAGGCACACCGTGACGAGCACCAGGTGCAGGAAGAAGGGCGCGCAGCACACCAGGAACGCCCCCAGCAGGAGGGTCAGCGTCACCGCGCCCCGCAGGCCCCGGCGCGGCACGGCGCCCCCCGGCAGGGACGCGATCCTCCGGCCGTGCGACCGGGCCAGCAGGAACATGCGGCCGTAGAGGAGGACGGTGAGCGCCAGGGACGCCGCGGCGAACGCCAGGAACAGGACCTTGACGAGCGCGGCCTGGAAGAGGGCCACCGCCAGGGCCCCGGTTGCGCCGCACGACGCCCAGATGCCCGCCAGGACGGCGGCGGCGCGGCCCCTGGTCACCAGGGTGTGGTAGCGCAGCGCGTGGAAGATGGTGACGTAGCGGTCCGCCGCGATGGCCAGGAAGCTGCACATGGAGCCGATCAGGGACACGCAGAGCAGCGTGTCCACCACGTCGTCCGCCTTCAGGACGCGGTCGTCCCGGGAGTCCAGGTGTCCCACGTCTCGGAGCACTAGCATCAGGTTCTCCCAGGCCTTGGAGAGGGAGGAGACGGCGTTGAAGGCGGCCAGGCTGCAGATGAACATGTACATGGGCGAGTGGAGGTTCCTGTTGCGGGCCACGGCCAGCACCACCAGGAGGTTCTCGGCGAAGGCCACCGCGCCCAGGGCAAAGAACAGCTGGTAGGGGACCTTCACCGCCTGGCAGTCCGTGTGGTTGGAGGAGGGTGGGGCGGAGACATCGTCCATGGTGGAGTTCACAGGCAGAGACCCCCTGGAGGTGGGGGTCAGGACAATGTCTAGAATGGCTCAGAACACGCAGAGTCGGATCAACGTCCAGGCGAGTTTGGTGTCGTAGGGTTCGTTGAGAGGAAACGAATCTTCCGAGGTTTGGTTCAGATGTTTGGCTGAGCTGTCGTTATGAAACTGCTTCAGTGGCTTTCACGTGAGGGTTGAAATGGACTCTGATTATAGATGACAGAGGAGAAGCTTCTGGTGATCTACCTGCCAAGGAGAGCAGACAAGTTGTTGTGTAACTATTGGGAATTAAAACCAGATCAACAACCAGGTGTGCTCTAAACTTAAGAATGTAGTCTAAATGTAATTGGTGTGGTTTCAACTTATGAGTGGTGTCTAAATTGAATATGTGTGGTCTAAACTTAATTGTGTGGTCTAAATGTAATAGGTATGGTCTAAACTTAAGAATGTAGTCTAAATGTAATAGGTGTGGTCTAAACTCAGTGTTGTGGTCATATGTAATAGGTGTGGTCTAAACTCAGTGGTGTGGTCATATGTAATAGGTGTGGTCTAAACTCAGTGGTGTGGTCATACGTAATAGGTGTGGTCTGAACTCAGTGGTGTAGTCATACGTAATAGGTGTGGTCTAAACTCAGTGGTGTGGTCATACGTAATAGGTGTGGTCTAAACTCAGTGGTGTGGTCATATGTAATAGGTGTGGTCTAAACTCAGTGGTGTGGTCTACGTAATAGGTGTGGTCTAAACTCAGTGGTGTGGTCATACGTAATAGGTGTGGTCTAAACTCAGTGGTGTGGTCATACGTAATAGGTGTGGTCTAAACTCAGTGGTGTGGTCATATGTAATAGGTGTGGTCTAAACTCAGTGGTGTGGTCATATGTAATAGGTGTGGTCTAAACTCAGTGGTGTGGTCATACGTAATAGGTGTGGTCTAAACTTAGTAGTGTGGTCATATGTAATAGTTTTTTTTTTTTCATAAAGCCATTTTTGCCATTCTCACAAAGTGCTTATACAGATGACCAGCCTAAGAGACTTAACTATGGCACAGGTTCTTATACAGAGGACCGCAGTTGCCACGTCATAATGCCACAGATATGCCGGCCGTTAATATAATTACATTATAATAAAGGAGCTGATCGCACTGAAAAGCGCCTTCTCTTCCTCTTTCCAAAAAAAACATAATGTTCCGTAACGTTACTCAGAACTTCAGTCACAGAAATTATTTTGTCTAAAAAACTATTTTTGTTCAAATGTTTTTTCTGAGTGTACTTTGATTCTGTCAGTAACACGGTAGCACAAAAATGATCCATCTTACATTTGTGATCAGACACACCGTTTCTGCGTCAGTAATGTTGTGACACTGTATAGAATGCAGGAAAATGGGTTCTTGGATATCCAACAGTGCCCAGTTAATGAACCCTGCATATGTCTCTGGGAAATGAAATGGCAACTAAAACCATGACATAATACAAACCAGTAGAGTACAGCACCTGTCAACAGAACCAACGCCCTTGTTCATAGATCTCACAGAGATGATGATCACCACGGCTCTCCCATAGATCTCACAGAGATGATGATCACCACGGCTCTCCAATAGCTCTTCCATAGATCTCACTACAACACTCACTACAACTCTCACTATAGCTCTCTCATAGATCTCACTAATGCTCACTTCCAGATCTCACTACAGCTCTATCACAGATCTCTCTACAGCTCTATCACGGATCTCTCTACAGCTCTCTCACAAAGCTCACTACAGCTCTATCACAGCTCTGTCATAGATCTCACTAAAGCTCACTTCCAAATCTCACTGTAACTCCGTGGGACTAGAACCTTCAGAGCTCCATTAAAAGCCTCACCTTTATAGGTCGTAATGTGGTCCAATGACGGTCCTGTATTACGTGTATCCAAGAAGAGCTCTGTATGAGAGTGGTGCTGCCTGTTTCCTGCAATTGCAAATGGAGCCCTAAACCCTACACAGTTCACTATGTTTGACCAGAACCATACATCCTGGAGTGCACTATGTAGAGAGCAGGGTGCCTTTTGGGAGGACACCGGTGAGGAACACTGCTGTTATCGTACCCTTGGATGATGTCATCGCCAAGGCTGACAGGGGCACAGGTTCACACCGTTTCTTATGTTTCCCTGTCCAGGCCTTTTGAGAACCCCCCCAAAAAATATTCGGTGGTGACGAGAGACATTTTGAGTGACTGCCCAAATGAAAAAAAAAATGAATGTCTGGACAACCCTTGATTACAGTACCAGAGAGAGAATAAAACGCAAGATAGACTAAATTTACATAATCACTTCCACTGTGTTTGAATTGTGGACGGTATTGTGTCGAAAAATGTCCCCCTGCCAGAACAACATGTATTTTGACAAGAACATGAGCTACGAAATTTGCCACCCTCCCCATCTTAAGACAGAACTTCTTTCGGAGTTTCCTGTTCCACAAAAAGTATTAGATCTAGTGACAAAAGTGAGCACACTGTAAGCTAAATTTCCAGCCTGCCGAAAATTGTCGCCCCTCCCCATCATGAGATAGGAATGTCTGACAAACTTCTAAATCCTTTTGGTAGCTCATGTTTTCCAGTAGAGTATGCCTCAAAATGTATTTAACTCCAGTGACAAACATATCACATTGTAAGGGGGGGGCAAATTTCGCCAAGCTTATTTTCCTGTACTTGGGTACCCTAATAAAATCATAACTGGCATTTCATCAGAGAAACGTAGGATGAATTGACAACGGAGTGAAGTGCGAACATCTACAGACAAGCAACCATATTGCAGCAACGGAGACTAGCGTGCGCGTTCACGCGGAGGGGCCATCGGGACAGTTTTCCGCATAACACCAGCATGTTCGAGAAATAGGATTGCGGTCGTCAATGGCGGGATAATCGAGCGTGTGCACCACTCAGAAACCTGATACAGTTCGGACACAGGTGTCTCCACACTTGTAAAACTCAGGGGGGATCTTTTCCAAAAAACGTGGCGCTTGTGACATCAGAAGGTGGCGTCTTAAACTTTTAGTTTCTTCATAATAATGTAGTGTCTTGAGTCTTCTTCGATTTTACTTGGAAAATGTAACTTTTTGTAGCCATAGTCAAGGGTTTTCACAGCATATCAGACAACAAGAGAAAAAACAGAACAATAAAAATGTAACGTGTTCCTTTCAGTGATTCCAAACAACAGTTCATAGAAAAGCAAAAATGCCTCAAAATTAGAAGACAAACACAATTATTTTCACTGACAGTGTAAAAGTCCCACAACGTTTCTGAAACGGCCACAATAAGAGCTTTTGTGTCCCATATGAATACTAATAGCCTTAACTGGAGAGCCAGCTGGATCTCTGTCTTACAACTTCAAGGATGAAATATATCAATAAAAATTAAAGTTTGAAAACACATATTTAAATGTTATTCTTTCACTCCAATGTTGTGAAATGTGGTAGTTGTAACGCTATCTAATTACAGCAACGGTCGTAGGAGAGTCAAACACTGGGTGTTCCTCTGATAGGCGTACAGTCAAGCTGTATGGCTTCTTATCACTCTGCTCAATTAACCAAGTGGACCAAAAACACTTCTACTACTGACAATCCCTCCTTTCACTATTGATAGAAGACCCTGACCCATGACAAGGTGAAGCCGAGCAGCAGTTTGATGCAGTGCTTTCGCAAGCAGAGCCACTCCAAATGATTCAAAAGAGAAACGGTTTTAAAGCATGTTGTAGAAACCCATATAAAGTGGACATCTACCACCATCTACTGGCTGGATTGTTTATTCCACTATACAGTGTTGTACTACACATTGCCGCCATCGAGTGGTGGGTTTGTGAACTGCAATTGGATTCTCCCTTCAGAATAAGTTGAAATAGAAACGCAGCAGAGACATTGGCGGTTCTAAACCATTTCAACCCCCCCCCAGAACCGCTTCTGAGCAGAGATTTAGGAAATGACATCTAGAAAGCCTGACCAAAAATGTTCGTTTGAAATTATAATGTATGTATAATGCGGCTAGCTTTATTTCATTTTTGATTTTATAATACAATTGATTAGTATCAATATCATTACAGAGACAATAACACACAATGAAAAGAGATTGCATGTACACCCAAACCTCAAACAAAAATATATTTGAAGAATCACTCATTGCTGGCCTAGTACATTTTTAGCATCTTCTGACAGCTCATTCAGATAGCTCTTCAGCATGTAGTAGGTGGTACCGAATGATATTGACCCAGCAGCCAAAGAGCCAATGAAAGGAATGGTACTTGCCCAGTACTCTGCAATCATCAACGCTCTTCCTGCTGCCTTCGTCAACATTGTTACAATCACATCATGCTTTAACTCACTCAGCAGAGGAGACTTGATAAGAGCTTTCAGCTCCTCTACGTTCACATCCGTTCTCTCAGCAAGTTTCTGTAAAGACTCATCATCAATACCAAAAGCATGATAATACTTATTGATCTCGTCTGTCAAGATTTTTACATCTGCAGCAAAGGAAAGCCCTGGAATAGGTATTGTGGCTGCTACACCAGATTTAAGAGCAGACTTCCACACATTGGAAAGCAAAGCCTCTTTCTTCCTTTGGTTGATTTCAAGGGTTAAATTAGGAATCGACATAAGTAGTATTTGCCTCTTGTGAGCAGGAAGCTCTTTCTCCATTGTGTCCTCCAGGTCTGGGAAATCAAAGAGACGCAGCTCAAAACTGCAAATGAGGAAGACCTTAGGAGAGCCTAGATCCTGTTCCTCAAGCCCTGAGGAGTAAAACAAAATTCAAATAAAACCACAGTAATATATCTGAAAATATATTTCTTCTTTCTGTTTCTTTGGTTGTACTGTACATCAACTTACAGAAATATTGTATCAATCAAAATGTAGTCAAAACATGTATTAAACCTTTGATGCAGTTCAGTCAGATTTTTTCTAGTGTCTCATCCTGGTTGAAGTTCTTCTTCCTTTTTTTCTCAGAATCCATAGTCGCATCTATCTTTGAGCGCACAAAGTAGAACTTCTTCTTCATCTTCTGGATTTCCTTGGCCAGCAGAACATCGTTGGCTTTGAAATGGTCTGATGAGATGATGATGAAGAAATCATAGCGCTCAAACTGGACTTTCTGGAGATAATCTTCGGGTTTAAAGTTTGGGGGGGTTCCAACCCCTGGGAGATCCCACAGCTTGACATTCGGGTGCTTTGGGTGGGGGTAATCCTTCACCTCCATGGTGGTTTCTACCACACCAGTTGCAGCAGATCCTTCATCTTCATCTTCCAGAACCCGGAAAGCATTGATGAAGGTGGATTTACCTGAGCCAGACTCCCCTGTTATGGCGATGTTCAGCTCCACATTCTGAATCTCTTTCAAGTAGTCTTGGATCTTGCCTGCAGCTGAGGTCAAGTTCTCGTTCTCCAGCGCTTCTTCAACCTCTCTCCTTACTGCTGTAACTTCATCATCTGTTATAATGTCCAGTTCAGAGTCTGGTTCTGTGTTATCTACCATGGCGAGCTTTACAGAAAATAAAGAAAATATTTAGCAGACGGCCAAATTTACATTTTCCAGCAGATATTTAGTCTCCCCTTGTCACAATGCTACTCAAATGGCCATTGGCATTTTTTTTGTGTAAATATACATTACATGGACAGAAGTATTGGGACATCTACTCATTGTGTATGACATCCCATTCTAAATGCTAGAGGTTTGATGCTCTGCAGTTATTGAGTCAGCAGAGCGTTGGCAACTTTAATGCCTTATGCACCTCTGCACTCAGAAACACCTGTAACTTAACGAGGTCTGCCACTTTATGGCAGTGGTTCCTAAACGCTTCCACTTTGTAATAGTACCACGTACAGTTGACTGTGGAATATCTAGGAGGGAAGACATTTCTCAAACTGACTTGCAACAGTAGCATCCTATTACAGTATCAAGCTCTTATACAGTGAGCTCTTCAGAACAACCCATTCTTTCACAAATGTTTGTAAAGGTAGACTGCATGGCTAGGTGCTTGATGTTATACATCTGTGGCAATGGTACTGAATAAAACACCTGAATTCCTTGATTAAGAGGTGTGGCCCAATATTTGTCTATATAGTGTATATTTAGAAATCATATCATATCATGATATGTGACACCTTAGCCTATTTTGGCGCACCTGTTGTCACTTGGTGATTTGTGTGTGTATAAAGGTTCCTTTGTTCTGTCACATGATGTGGTTTATTGTGGATATGCACTGTTGTAAGTACTCGTCACATTTGGTGTTTGTCTTGTTTTATTTAGCTGCTTTGTTTCAGCGCCTTTTGTTTAACTGTTTGTAGTAAGTGATCGGTTGTTTGTTTTATAATAAATCTCTGTTATTCTTTACAAATGTCTGCATTTGGTTCCACTCTCTATCACGTGACAGTTATGGTTAATTTTTATTATTTGTCAACATATTGTACATTTATATGTCTCCTATTGACAAGGAAGGACTCACTTCTAAAAGTATTTTTTATATCTTTCAATCAACAGTTTTCAAACAACTGCAAAAATGTAAAACTCCACACAGAATTACCTGCTTACTCTTTTAAGCAAAAGTATATTTCAGCCACCATTTGTTATCATTGATCTTTGTAGTTCAACTTTGATTATATCGTATGTACAACTCTGTGTTTTAGACAAATCCAACATGTGCTCACTCATACTGGCTGCTCAAAAGTTGATATTTTCTGAGCACCAGTCCAGTGAGACATGTTATATGTGATCACTCTCAAGCCTGTAACGATGCCGCTGAGCTCTGGAAGGAGACAAATACAAACAGTTCTCTCAACCTCATGGCTTGGAATTAGCTCTGACTTGCGCTATTAACCGTGAGATCTTAAATAGGCAGGTACAGTATGTGCCTTTCCAAATCATGCCTGATGAATTTAATTCACCACCGTTGGACTCCAATCAATTTGTAGAAACATCTCAAGGGTAACCAATGGATACAGGATGCGCCTGAGATAAATTTTAAGTGTCACCGCAAAGGCTCTGAAATCTTATGTAATTGTGATTTTTCTGTTTTAAAGGTTTTTATAAATTGTACAAATCAGTTGTTACTTGATCATGTTATGGTATTTTGTGTAGATTAATGAGGAAAAGAATTAATGTAATCCATTTTAGACTTCTTTCCACAAAATGTTGAAGAACTAAAGTGGTCTGAATACTTCCTGAATGGTCTATATTTGTTAGGATAGCCGTTGACCCTTGAGTGAGCAGACTGTTAAAAAGAAAAGAAATTAGTTTGACCTAATTTCCATAGCTGAATATGAGTAATACTGTGCTACTAAGCCTGTTGTAACGTATTCTATTTTTTATTAAAATACATACCTTTTCATTAACAGATGCAGATGAAGTCAGGACTGAAGTTAAACTTGGTTTGTTACAAGCAATTATCAGAACTCGCCAATGCTTTTTCAACCTTCTTCCTTGAAGTTGAACCTTCTACCTCGCCAATTTTGTACCTTTAACTATAATCCCAAGAAATGTTTCTTCCACTAAATGCAACTGAGTTCATGTTCGACCAGTTAAACTAAGAATAAAAACGTGTCCAACAGGCTATGCAGTAGATTACCTAATGGGATGACCTTAAAACACGCCTGCATACCAACACACCCATACATGTATGCCACACAGAAACTCAGTATCCGTGCGACCATGGCAACCTTAACAGATTTACAACCTTCCATATAACCTAGGAGACACTGAGCATACTGCAATAGCCCAAGTGTTTCATAACAATGGCTGTGATGGGAGAGTGGCAAAAAGAAAATGGCTCGCATTAAATCTTGACTACAATTTGCAAGAAGGCCTGTGGGAGACTGAGATGAAGTGTACGTAGATTCTATGGTCTGATGGAAACCAAATGGAGCATTTTGGTGTCAACGCTAAGCACTGTGTTTGGCACAAGTCTAACACAATCACGTTATCCTGAGAACACCATCACTACTGTGGATCATGGTGGTGGCAGTATCATGCTGCTGGGATGCTTCTCTTCATCAGGGCCTGGAAAGCTTGTGAAGAGAGAGGGCAAAGTGTATCCTGCAAAGAAATGTGTCCACGTGGAAAGCTGGTAGAGACTCATTCAAATAGGCACATGGTTGTGAATATTGCCAAAGGTGGCTCTACCAAATATTGACAGAAAAGATGAATGCTTATGCAATTAATTATTTTCTGTTTTGCATTTTTAATGAATATAGAATCATTTTGACAATTTACATTTCACTTTGACATTACGGATGTTTATCAGTTGAAAAAACTTCTAAATGAATGCATTTTTTTCTTATGTTGTAACTCAATAAAATATGTAGAATTCTGACAGGGGAATATTGGTAAAGGGGAACATTATTTTTGTAATTGTTCCCTTTCCCATTATTTTTGTAATTGTTCCCTTTCCTGAATATATCTTTGTGTTCTATGAAAAAGTATTGAAACAAAAATAACACAAACAAGTGTAAGATATTGTCATAATTAACTTCCATACAATTAAAGAATCTTTGATTCAATAATAGTACTCAATATGAACTAAGAACATTTTATTTGTGTCTCATATTTAAAGTCATACCTTTGACTAACGCAATAGGAAAAACACAATCTCTAACATTCTACAACCATCTCACACATCGCTGGCCTTCAGAGCTTTCATAAGTACATTTTTAGCATCTTCGGACAGCTCATTCAGACAGCTCTTCAGCATGTAGTAGGTGGTACCGAACGACATTGACCCAGCAGCCAAAGAGCCAATGAAAGGAATGGTACTTGCCCAGTACTCTGCAATCATCAACGCTCCTCCTGCTGCCTTCGTCAACATCTTTAGAATCACATCATGCTTTAACTCACTCTGCAGTGGAGACTTGATAACAGCTCTCAGCTCCTCTACGTTCACATCCGTTCTCTCAGCAAGTTTCTGTAAAGACTCATCATCAATACCAAAAGCATGATAATACTTATTGATCTCGTCTGTCAAGATTTTTATGTCTGCAGCAAAGGAAAGCCCTGGAATAGGTATTGTGGCTACTACACCAGATTTAAGAGCAGACTTCCACACATTGGAAAGCAAAGCCTCTTTCTTCCTTTGGTTGATTTCAAGGGTTAAATTAGGAATCGACATAAGTAGTATTTGCCTCTTGTGAGCAGGAAGCTCTTTCTCCATTGTGTCTTCCAGGTCTGGGAAATCAAAGAGACGCAGCTCAAAACTGGAAATGAGGAAGACCTTAGGAGAGCCTAGATCCTGTTCCTCAAGCCCTGAGGAGTAAAACAAAATTCAAATAAAACCACAGTAATATATCTGAAAATATATTTCTTCTTTCTGTTTCTTCAGTTGTACTGTACATCTACTTACAGAAATATTGTATTTATCAAACTGTAGTCAAAACATGTATTAAACCTTTGATGCAGTTCAGTCTGATTTTTTCTAGTGTCTCATCCTGGTTGAAGTTCTTCTTCCTTTTTTTCTCAGAATCCATAGTCACATCTATCTTTGAGCGCACAAAGTAGAACTTCTTCTTCATCTTCTGGATTTCCTTGGCCAGCAGAACATCGTTGGCTTTGAAACGGTCTGATGAGATGATGATGAAGAAATCATAGCGATCAAACTGGACTTTCTGGAGATAATCTTCGGGTTTAAAGTTTGGGGTTCCAACCCCAGGGAGATCCCACAGCTTGACATTCGGGTGCTTTGGGTGGGGGTAATCCTTTACCTCCATGGTGGTTTCTACCACACCAGTTGCAGCAGATTCTTCATCTTCATCTTCCAGACCCCGGAAAACATTGATGAAGGTGGATTTACCTGAGCCAGACTCCCCTGTTATGGCGATGTTCAGCTCCACATTCTGAATCTCTTCCAAGTAGTCTTGGATCTTGGCTGCAGCTGAGGTCAAGTTCTCGTTCTCCAGCGCTTCTTCAACCTCTCTCCTTACTGTTGTAACTTCATCATCTGTTATAATGTCCAGTTCAGAGTCTGGTTGTGGCCAAAACGGATCAGTGTTATCTACCATGGCGAGCTTTACAGAAAATAAAGAAAATATTTAGCAGACGGCCAAATTTACATTTTCCAGCAGATATTTAGTCTCCCCTTGTCATAATGCTACTCAATTGGCCATTGGCATTTTTTTGGCGTAAATATACATTACATGGACAAAGGTATCGGGACATCTACTCATTATGTATGACATCCCATTCTAAATGCTAGAGGTTTGACGCCCTGCAGTTATTGAGTCAGCAGAGCGTTGGCGACTTTAATGCCCTATGCACCTCTGCACTCAGAAACACCTGTAACTTAACGAGGTCTGCCACTTTATGGCAGTGGTTCCTAAACGCTTCCACTTCGTAATAGTACCACGTACAGTTGACCGTGGAATATCTAGGTGGGTAGACATTTCCCAAACTGACTTGCAACAGTAGCATCCTATTACAGTACTAAGCTCTTATACAGTGAGCTCTTCAGAAGAACCCATTGTTTCACAAATGTTTGTAAAGGTAGACTGCATGTCTAGGTGCTTGATGTTATACATCTGTGGCAATAGTACTGAATAAAACACCTGAATTCCTTGATTAAGAGGTGTGGCCCAATATTTGTTTCTATATAGTGTATATTTAGAAATCATATCATGATATGTGACACCTTAGCCTATTATGCGCACCTGTTGTCACTTGGTGATTTGTGTGTGTATAAAGGTTCCTTTGTTCTGTCACATGATGTGGTTTATTGTGGATATGCACTGTTGTAAGTACGCGTCACATTTGGTGTTTATCTTCATTTATTTAGCTGCTTTGTTAAAGCGCCTTTTGTTTAACTGTTTGTAGTAAGGGATCGTTTTTTTGTTTTATAATAAATCTCTGTTATTCTTTACAAATGTCTGCATTTGGTTCTACTCTCTATCACGTGACAGTTATGGTTAATTTTTATTATTTGTCAACATATTGGACATTTATATGTCTCCTATCGACAAGGAAGGACTCACTTCGAAAAGTATTTTTTATATCTTTCAATCAACAGTTTTCAAACAACTGCAAAAATGTAAAACTCCACACAGAATTACCTGTTTACTTTTTTAAGCAAAATTATATTTTAGCCACCATTTGTTATCATTGATCTTTGTAGTTCAACTTTGATTATATCGTATGTACAACTCTGCGTTTTAGACAAATCCAACATGTGCTCACTCATACTGGCTGCTCAAAAGTTGATATTTTCTGAGCACCAGCCCAGTGAGACATGTTATATGTGATCACTCTCAAGCCTGTAACGATGCAGCTGAGCTCTGGAAGGAGACAAATACAAACAGTTCTCTCAACCTCATGGCTTGGAATTAGCGCTGACTTGCGCTATTAACCGTGAGATCTTAAATAGGCAGGTACAGTATGTGCCTGTCCAAATCATGCCTTTCCAAACTTAATTCTCCACCGTTGGACTCCAATCAATTTGTAGAAACATCTCAAGGGTAACCAATGGATACAGGATGCGCCTGCGATCAATTTTAAGTGTCACCGCAAAGCCTCTGAAATCTTATGTAATTGTGATTTTCAATTTGCTAACATTTTGTACAAATCAGTTTTTGCTTGATCATGTTCTGGTATTTTGTGTAGATTACTGAGGAAAAGAATCAATGTAATCCATTTTAGACTTCTTTCCACAAAATGTTGAGGAAGTAAAGTGGTCTGAATACTTCCTGAACGGTCTATATTTGTTAGGATAGCCGTTGACCCTTGAGTGAGCAGACGGTTAATAAAAATAAAATTAGTTCGACCTAATTTCCATTGCTGAATATGAGTACTACTGTTCTACTAAGCCTGTTGTAACGTATTAGATTTTTTATTAAAATACATACCTTTTCTTTAACAAATGCAGATGAAGTCAGGACTGAGATTAAATTAGGTTTGTAACAAGGAATTATCAGAACTCACCAATGCTTTTTCAACCTTGTTCCTTGAAGTTGAAAGTTCTACCTCGCCAATTTTGTACCTTTAACTATAATCCCAAAAAATGTTCCTTCCACTAAATGCAACTGAGTTCATGTTCGACCAGTTAAACTAAGAATAAAAACTTGTCTAACAGGCTATGCAGTAGATACCTAATGGGATGACCTTAAAACACATTTGCATATTGTCACGGCTGTGGTGTGCGGCGGAACCAAAAGCAGACATTGTTGAAACTAAAGAGTGATTTTAATCCAAGGACAAACGGTACAAACTACACGAAACTGTAAACGTAAAATGAAAGGTTTGAAACAAACATTAAAACGATATACAAATAACATGTAGCGCATCCACTTGAAATTGGAAATGAAACAGAGACAAACCGTGAAGTTGTTGACTACAAACAAACAATAAACCACACCGGGTGTGGTGCAAACCTAACCAAAGTAGGCTCCCCAATCAGAGTCAACTGAATGCAGCTGCTCTGACTGGGAGCCCACAATGGCATAGAGAGGGCTAGAGGCCTCTCTAGCCGGCATGCCCTGAAATGGCCAGGGGCCCGCAGCCAGGGCATGACACATACCAACACACCCATGCATGTATGCCACACAGAAACTGAGTATCCGTGCGGCCATGGCAACTTTAACAATGTTACAACCTTCCATATAACCTAGGAGACACTGAGCATACTGCAATAGCCCAAGTGTTTCATAACAATGGCTGTGATGGGAGAGTGGCAAAAAGAAAATGACTCGCATTAAATCTCGACTACAGTTTGCAAGAAGGCCTGTGGGAGACTGAGATGAAGTGTACGTAGATTCTATGGTCTAATGGAAACCAAATGGAGCATTTTGGTGTCAACGCTAAGCACTGGGTTTGGCACAAGTCTAACATTCATGTTATCCTGAAAACACCATCACTACTGTGGATCATGGTGGCGGCAGTATCATGGTGCTGGGGTGCTTCTTCTTCCAGGGCCTGGAAAGCTTGTGAAGAGAGAGGGCATGACCAGTGTTTTGCAGTCCCGCTTGTGTATCCTGCAAAGAAATGTGTCCACATGTGGAAAGCTGGTAGAGACTCATCCAAATAGGCACGTGGTTGTGAATATTGCCAAAGGTGGCTCAACCAAATACTGACAGAAAAAATGAATGCTTGCGCAATAAATTATTTTCTGTTTTGCATTTTTAATGAATATAGAATCATTTTGACAATTTACATTTTACTTTGACATTACGGATGTTTATCAGTTGAAAAAACTTCTAAATTAATGAATTTTTTTCTCATGTTGTAACTCAATAAAATATGTAGAATTCTGACAGGGGAATATTGGTAAAGGGGAACATTATTTTTGTAATTTTTTCCCTTTCCTGAATATGTCTTTGTGTTCTATAAAAAAGTATTGAAACAAAAATAACACAAACAAGTGTAAGATATTGTCATAATTAACTTTCAGAAAATTAAAGAATCTTTGATTCAATAATAGTACTCAATATGAACTAAGAACATTTTATTTGTAACTCATATTTAAAGTCATACCTTTGACTAACGCAATAAGAAAAACACAATCTCTAACATCCTATAACCATCTCACACATCGCTGGCCTTCAGAGCCTTCATAAGTACATTTTTAGCATCTTCTGACAGCTCATTCAGACAGCTCTTCAGCATGTAGTAGGTGGTACCGAATGACATTGACCCAGCAGCCAAAGAGCCAATGAAAGGAATGGTACTTGCCCAGTACTCTGCAATCATCAACGCTCCTCCTGCTGCCTTTGTCAACATTTTTACAATCACATCATGCTTTACCTCACTCAGCAGAGGAGACTTGATAACAGCTTTCAGCTCCTCCACCTTTACATCCGTTCTCTCAGCAAGTTTCTGTAAAGACTCATCATCAATACCAAAAGCATGATAATACTTATAGATCTCGTCTGTCAAGATTTTTACATCTGCAGCAAAGGAAAGCCCTGGAATAGGTATTGTGGCTGCTACACCAGATTTAAGAGCAGACTTCCACACATTGGAAAGCAAAGCCTCTTTCTTCCTTTGGTTGATTTCAAGGGTTAAATTAGGAATCGACATGAGTAGTATTTGCCTCTTGTGAGCAGGAAGCTCTTTCTCCATTGTGTCCTCCAGGTCTGGGAAATCAAAGAGTTGCAGCTCAAAACTGGAAATGAGGAAGACCTTAGGAGAGCCTAGATCCTGTTCCTCAAGCCCTGAGGAGTAAAACAAAATTCAAATAAAATTACAGTAACATATTTGAAATTATATTTCTTCTTTCAGTTTCTTCAGTTGTACTGTACATCAACTTACAGAAATATTGTATCAATCAAAATGTAGTCAAAACATGTATTAAACCTTTGATGCAGTTCAGTCGGATTCTTTCTAGTGTCTCATACTGGTTGAAGTTCTTCTTCCTTTTTTTCTCAGAATCCATAGTCGCATCTATCTTTGAGCGCACAAAGTAGAACTTCTTCTTCATCTTCTGGATTTCCTTGGCCAGCAGAACATCGTTGGCTCTGAAACGGTCTGATGAGATGATGATGAAGAAATCATAGCGATCAAACTGGACTTTCTGGAGATAATCTTCGGGTTTAAAGTTTGGGGTTCCAACCCCAGGGAGATCCCACAGCTTGACAGTCGGGTGCTTTGGGTGGGGGTAATCCTTCACCTCCATGGTGGTTTCTACCACACCAGTTGCAGCAGATTCTTCATCTTCATCTTCAAGACCCCGGAAAGCATTGATGAAGGTGGATTTACCTGAGCCAGACTCCCCTGTTATGGCGATGTTCAGCTCCACATTCTGAATCTCTTCCAAGTAGTCTTGGATCTTGCCTGCAGCTGAAGTCAAGTTCTCGTTCTCCAGCGCTTCTTCAACCTCTCTCCTTACTGTTGTAACTTCATCATCTGTTATAATGTCCAGTTCTGGGTCTGGTTCCGGCCAAAACGGATCGGTGTTATCTACCATGGTGATCTTGACATTACAAGACACAAAAGGGGTTCAAGTTAACAAATGTATCGTAAATCTTTAAAATAAATTACTCTCAGTCACTTGTTACACTTAACATTGTCATCTCGTACTGTAATGGGATGTGATTTTGGTTTAAAAAAATGTCAACCTAAAAGTAAGAATGAATAATGAACTTAAAAATATTTAAACTCAACAAATGGATCCCATTATAGAAGTTTTATTTGATATCTTTCAAAAAAGAAGAAATAATCATCATCATCATCATCACATAGTGAAGTCATGACACAAATAACAGTTCCAATCAGGGTATACGTGATCACAGAATATATCGTCATAATAAATTAACTAGACATTAATGTGTCAGTACACAAAAAATATGTACAAAAACACCAAAACATCAGATAAACTATTTTGCATACATTTTTAGTAAGCATTGACATTTCTCAGTGCAGTTCCGACAGTGGGTCTACTCAGTGACGGGTATCCCAAGGGTGACACGCATGACTCTCTCTGCGTCCTGGCTCAGGTCGTCAAGGGCCGTGGTCAGAAGGTAATAGCAGGAGGCGAAGACAACACCACCTGATGCCACCGCGCCAAGCACTGGCACACGTTTCTCAAGGTAAGAGGCAAAGGCCTGCTGTGTGGCTGCGATCTGACTCAGCAGGCCTTGCACCTTCTGCTCGGAGAGCTCCTTTCCCGTGGTGGAGTGGATACTCTCGTGGAGCACCTGTGGGGTGTGAGGTTGGAGATTTAATAGCCTGAGGTTGTATTCACCAAATGTTTAGAGCTGCTAAGGGACAGATGATGGTTATCATGTTCTGATATGTAAAACCATAGAACGCAAAGAGGGTATATGTTGTTTTCCACTCGACTACATAAACACTATTTAGTCCATAAAATCAGGTTAGACTCAGCCAAAAGCTAAGACACCTCATTTTGGTACCTGATAAGAGGTTCCTGTCTGCACAGCCAACTGCTGTAAGGACTCATCATCCAGGCCAAAGCTCCGTTGGTAAGACGCCAGGATGTCGATCAATAAGGGCGCAACGCCGCGGCTATCGTCTCCGGTCGCTAAGGCGGTCAGACAAGCCTCCAATGCCCTCCGCCACACAGCGCCCCTGAGTGCGCTCCGCTTCTCCTCCACCACGGCAGACGACAGGTTGGGCAGGGACAGCAGGAACACATGCCGCTTGTGGCCGTCCAGCTGCCTGGCTATGGTGGACTGCAGGAGGGGGAAGTCAAAGCTCTGCACCTGGAAGCAGGACAGTAGAAACACCTGGGACTCGTCCAGCCCGGCCCTGATCAGATTCCTTCGGCACTCCTCCCTGATCTGAAGCAGGACCTCGGCCTCGTCGAGTCCCTTGCCTCTCCTGCGTCTTAATGTGGCGTCCAGGTCGCTGTCCACTTTGTTCCATATGAAGTAGAACCTCTTGCCGGTCTGACTGATGGCTTTGGCCAGCTGGACGTGGTACTCCTTGAACCGTCCTGCTGCTATGATGATGAAGAAGTCATACTGCAGCAAACCGACCTGCTCCAGGTACGTCTCCGGCTGGAAGGCCGGTGTGCCGATCCCAGGCAGGTCCCACAGAGTGACCGTGGGGATTTTGGGGTGGCTGTAGGCGGCGGCCTCCATGGTGGTCTCCGTGACGCCGGTCGGAGCGGCCTGTGGAGCGTCGGCGCCAATGCCGCGGAACGCATTCACGAATGTGGACTTTCCCGACCCGGACTCGCCGGTGACCGCGATGTTCAGAGTGGCAGAGTCCAGCTGTTTCAGCATGCCTTGGACCTGAGACACAACCTCCGTCACCAAGCGGGACTGCAGAACGCTAGTCATCTCCGTTACCTCCAACTCGCTGATGGTCAACAGTCTGGACATTTTACCGTGTGTACAGCCTCGTAAGATGCTGTGAAGAATACTTTGTTGAGTTGCCGACAAGTTTTTGAAACCTGTAAAGGAGTGATTAGTCAGCTAGTAGCTTTATGAGTCCTGTTTTCCTTTTTGTCTGAAGTTGGTTTTGGGTTTTCTAAGCTGATGTCTGCATAATGACTTGCTATCAACACTGATTACCAACAAAGCTCCATAGACTCCGAAATCATTCTCTACAACAAGCAACCGAATGCCATACTTGACATAAACTATAATTTGTTTTAGATTCCCTACAAAGTTTGACAAAGTAGAGAAGTTGAGATTTCATGAAAATACTTCAAGCATTTTAATAAAGTGAATTTTGTCTGTCAAATATACGAGAAGAAGTGTTATTAACGGCCCGTCTAAAAATAACAGAAAATATATGGTTTGTCAAATCACACCAATGTAATCAAAAGATTAAAGTTATTTTTAAATTAAACTTGCTATTTGAAAGTATTGTACACTTATTACTTGAACCTCCAACCAAATGTGAAAATGTGTATGCTAAGTGACTGAGTGTTGGTGCTTTGTGACTTAACACTTGCACAGTAATCTAAGTGATAATTTCAATAATGTCTTTATTTGTGAATGTATACACATTTCACACTTGCTGAAAATAGGGAGAACACATGATTGAAAGGATCCCTCTGCACAGAAACAAATTTATCTGACTTAATATAAACACGTATGAATTTGCTTAACTTTGAAAAGTTATCCGTTTCTCTTTATATGCATGAGTTATTAAAGTGACAGTTTACAAAGAGCACTTCATGTCCTGAGGGGAAGTTTTTTGGTTAAGAAAGCAATAATGCACCAGGGTATGTGGTGTCAATATGTCATGGCTAAGAGCTGTTCTCAGGCATGACGCATCGTTGAGTGCCTAGACACGAGCACTTAGCCACAAGGTATTGGCAATACACCACAACCCCCAAAATCACTTTAATAATCCTGTTACGAACACAGTTGGAGAAATTAAAAGTTATGTAATGGTACACTTGTGGTCTTAAATACAATGGCCATCAGCCAATCACAATTCATGATTCAAGCGAACTTATTTATAAGGGCATTTGGATCATCCTCATTGTTTTATGAAAAGGTTTGTGAAAAGCCTTGGTGGGCAACTAGGATGAGGACAACATTTTGAAAACGTTATTGAAGAGATCACACAATAATACACTGTTGGTGTAGTTTTCAAGAACTGCAGGGCCCATTTTTTGTTAAATAACATGCACTTGGCCGTCTTTTGGGAATGCCCGTAACTTGCCGATAAGGACAGTTTTATGACGCTTTATTCATTTGACAAATATGTCTTGAAGGAACGCAATGCATATCCGGAGACTAAAATTGTATAATACCATGTATATTATATATTGTATTGTATACCTTCACCTTTGTGCTCAATTGGGTGATAGATTGGCTTTATCTCAAACGTTCGACATACACGGTCATGGAATCAAAATATGTTTTTGTTGTCACCACTTCCGTTATTACATAAGCCCCATTCAAACCAAAGGCCGAATTATGACAATTTGAACATGCAGTGACACAATTGAAAGGGACCCGAAAAGAACAGGGGGAACCAGGCTGATACCTATATTTTCCTCAGTGGTCCTAGAGATCGCTACCGTAATGCTCCTTGCTTGGTATGAATGGAGCAGTATAGTGTGCCCTTTTTAACGCGTAACCCGCTAACGCGATGCGATTTCAAGATCCTGTCACACTCACAGAGCGCTCATTAGGCGGAAGCAATTGCGAAGTTTCACAGTAATGTTGCTGCACATTTGCCAAGTTATTAGACATTTCCGTTCAGGGAAATAAATAAAAAAAACTACTCTATAACGTCGTCAGTCTAATGGTTTAAGTTTACCCTTGGGACTCGTTGTTTCACTTGTTTGATTCCAAAAAACGTATTTAACCCCATTAAACTGTGTAGGCTACTGCATGCTTTGCAAACTTAAGTTTGAGTTTGAGGGCGCTATCGGTTTTGATGTTTAGTAGCTACAATTACTGGTCTTGTTAGTTGAGAAAAAAGTAAATGAACAACATCTTAAAATGAGCCTCGGAATTCGATGAGGACCCATGCCTTTTCGATTATTAATTTGTATAGAACATGTAATTTCTACTAGTCCATTAATCATTACATTAGGACGTTGGGGTTTATCCCTTACATATAACATACAATGCATTGTTCATCACCGCAGGCACAACATTTAGGAACATTGAAATTAACTCACCAAGATTTTAAGTCCTGCTCACACTAATGACTAGTTTTACTGTAGTAGCAAATACACTTTAAGCAAATAAGCGGTTCAACCAAACTGTGCTCCAAGTGGATTTCCTATAATCAACGTTCGGTTAGTTTCGTTTCTGTTTCAATATTCACGCGCGTTCTTCGCACGGAAAGTATTAGTCAGAGCCAGAGTCAGTTTCAGTTTGAACTTTTTGAAGGGTTTGTTTGGGCTACAATCTTAGGTACAGTTACTCTAATGAACTTATGCTCTCCAGCAGAGGTCTCTCTGGGGCTTCCTTTCCTGCGTTCATGAGATACGGTTTTATTATAGCACTTTTTGAGACTGCATTAAGGTATTGAAATGTTCCTGATTGACTGTCCTTCATAACTTAAATTAATGATGTACCGTCAATTTTGTCTTTGTTTATTTGCGCGGTTCTTGACATAATTTGTACTACTACAGTAAATATTATATTATATATATTACAAACATATTGATGTCTTTTGTATACCCAGCCTAACTTGTCACCATCTGTATAACCCCCCAACCCATTAAAAAGGAATGACGTTTTGCAAATTAACTTTTAACACCTGTAACTTGAAATGCATTCGAGGTCTAAGTCATGAAGCTGTTTGAGAGAATGCAATGATTGTGCAAATCTGTCATCAAGCCAAATGATGGCTACTTTGAAGAATCTACTATGTGAAATGTGTTTTGATGATTTGTTTAATACTTTTTTGGTTCTTTCAAGATTCCTCGTGTTATATCCTAGTTTTGATGTCTTCACTATTATTTCACAATGTGGAAAATACTACAGAAATACCCTTAAATGAGTGTCTACATTTCTGACTAGATCTAGGTATATAGTTACAATATATATTTAAACATTGTGTACAGTACATTACAACCCATGCTAATTTATATAGTTAACTAGCATGTGCATTAGATAAATATTTTATATAGATGTATTCAAATTTGGCTACCACAGAAATATCATCACACATCTCTATGGTAACACAAAAATAACATTGCATCAAATAAAGTATGTATCTGTTGTTCAGAAGCTACATAATAACGTTGATCTATGACACTGGCTCGTTTGTTTGAAACAAATCGTGTTTCTGCTGTTTGAAAAAGCTGGTGTCAGAACTAGACCAAGAGCTGTCAGACCTAATCATCTGTCACATGGCAGCTCTCAACTCATACGCTTAATTTAGATAGAGAGTGCTGTCGTGAGTGCTGTCGTGAAACTGCCCCCCGGGGCCTCACTCTGTAAGTGTGTGTGGCCCTTGGGCTCCCTGTATTAGGTCACGACATTTGCATTCGGCAACGCAAGGCGGAGGGGGGGGGGG
>JACXGK010000229.1:0-73925 GCA_016801125.1 Novumbra hubbsi | reverse complement strand
ACCTGGTTCTACATCACTGATTCAAATGGTAAGAGAGACGAAAAATCAATCCACATGACATTTTAAAAGAACGGAGCAACATTTCTGTATATACTGCAATATTTTAGTTTCTTTTTAAACGATGGCGGTGGGGGGGTGGGGGGGGTCTATGGTTAGAGGAGGTTACAACCGAGGCTGGCCTGCCTCCCAACTATTTGGAAGAAGTAAAACAACAAAACATCTCATAGTAAGCACAAGATGAACCCTGATCTACTTCTGGACTTCAAAAACAATTTGCAGTCAGATAATGTGTTTCTACTATATTAAACTGGGTTCTGGCCAGAAGGGAACAGGATGGTAGTAGGACACCTAATAGAGAATTAGATGGTACTAGGACACTTAATAGAGAATTAGATGGTACTAGGACACTTAATAGAGAATTAGATGGTAGTAGAACACCTAATAGAGAATTAGATGGTAGTAGGACACTTAATAGAGAATTAGATGGCGCTAGGACACTTAATAGAGAATTAAATGGTAGTAGGACACTTAATAGAGAATTAGATGGTAGTAGGACACTTAATAGAGAATTAGATGGTAGTAGGACACCTAATAGAGAATTAGATGGTAGTAGGACACTTAATAGAGAATTAGATGGTAGTAGGACACTTAATAGAGAATTAGATGGTAGTAGGACACTTAATAGAGAATTAGATGGTAGTAGGACACTGTTTTGGGAACAGGATGGTAGTAGGAAAATATAAATAACAAGATGGTAGTTGAACACTATATAGAGAACAAAACCTACATAACGTGCACTGTCATAAGGTGAGTGTCTTACAGCCAGGTGTATGGGGAGCTGCCTGTATCTCAGAACCCACCTGTCTACGGACTACCTCTGTCCCTGCCAACTCGCGCTGGGTCCTAAAAACAAAAACTATCCTTTGGAGAGCGCCTTCAACATCCCGTGCCTCTCACATGGCCTGGAGATAGAGATCAGTTCAGTAACTGGAACCATATGGGACGTGAAGAAGACAGGCTGCTGTAAGAGAAGAGAGATTTGTGGCAAACACAAGTGCCTGGCTGTTCTCTCACATGCCTGTCAGTCAGCCTCACCAGCGCAGACACCTGTTGCCTAGCGGGGTGCGCCTTTGAAGAGCCAGTTCAACACAATTATACCAATGACTTGCTTCCTTGCTACGAGGCAGTCTATGGACTGATGCCACAATCAACACGTGGTGATAGGTAAACTAGCTTAGCAGAAGCTTAGCATTTTCAAACCAAACAAAAATGTTGGTAAATAGGTTTGTTTTCGATGCCAGACATCGTCTCTTTATGTGTGGTCTGTCTCTTGCAGTTAATTTTACCTACGAAATAGAAGTGGTTCTGCTTTTGGTTATGTGTACACACGTGTCTATTGAAACTAGGTGATTCTAGTTCTCAATCTTGTACAATAGTAGCGGTCTATTTGTCTGTGGAAATGGATAATGACACAGCATTTGACCCAGAAGGACACAACTTTGGACAGAAACAAACTGTGTAGCAAATGGCACCCTCCTTTCATGTTGTGATCAAAACGTTCTCTGCCCAGGTATTTTTTTGCCCACCGAATCTGATCACACCAGCTGGAAGGGTTTCCGAATTCTTCACGTCTTTCATCTTTATAACCTTCACTTTTGCACTGTTCATAACCCCTCCCCATCCACTCCCTCTATCCCTGTCCTCCTCGCCCACCTCCCACCCATTCATGCTTGACATCCCTCCTCCCTGGCAGATAATAAAGGGGTTGGAACTTCATTTGAGGTGATTGGCTACTGCAGTAAAAGCATTCCTGAGGAAATCTGATTTACGGTGATAATCCAAGAGCAGGTTTTTTGCGGGTTTACGTCTTGTTGGGCAAGTTAAGTCTTGAATTTGAAAGTGGAAATGACAAACATCAGAAGTAATTTTTTAACTCAAATTCAGTAAGTTCGAATCGTTCCCCTGCACCGGGATGGACAACAAAAGTAGTAATCCACTCTGTATCTCGGTTCACAGTGGGACAGGACTGGACGGCTCCTCAGCAACGCCAAGACCAAATAAAATCCTGGACACGACAGGGTTGTCTGATATCAGCCAGCCCGTTTATACGGGAATGTAATTCGGAGTCCCTGCCACCGCACCAGCCTCTACTGATCAGGGCAGCGTTAGTTATTCAGTGAACTTATAATAAACAACCGGGCATTTTCAGACGATGCCCACTTTGGGGTGTTTGCGTGATTGAGGCGCGCCGGTTTTCTCAGATCGTTCCGTGATCTCCGGTCTCTGCTGCCCGCGAAATACTGTTGGTGTGTCCGCCGATGTGCATATACGAGTCGTGTTCCCGGCAGGCAACTGCACGACCCATCAACGCTCCCCCTCGTGTACAGGCTGGTCAGGGCCATCTACCCGCTCCATTAACATAACCACCGGGAACGGCACCGGTCTGTCAGGGCAGCTTTGAACCAATTAGACCGGACATTAAAGGGCAGTGTTAACACTGTCAACAGACAGCCCGGACGGACCAGCCCCTGCAGAGTAATAGCTCCTATAACGACCCGTTTGACAAGACGGATCAAACGCACACGGACAAAAACAAAATGTCGCCCTTTGATAGGACGAGTGGCGGGGGCTCCAGACATCCAAGTGCACTTCTGAACTTCCCAGGAAACATTAGAACCCCCCCCGGAATCTCCAGACAAGTCCCCAGTGAGCCTCTAACCCTTATTCAGCGCGCCTGACCCCAGGTGACGAGAAGTGTCCTGGATCGGGAATAGGGGGCAGGTTGGGAGGAGGCTTACTCCGTGTCCGTCAACATGGCAACAAATGGTCTCTGAGAGCGCTAGCGGGGAGGTGCGGGGGGGACGAGAGGGCCAGAGAATAGGAGCAGGCTGGCTGAAATAAAGGACTCTCTATGAACCAGATGCTGTTTGGTCTAATCTGAGCCAACAGTCATCCGTGGTGATGATGTCCATTTCAAAGTGCCGGGACTCTTCACCAGGGGTCCTTTTCCTCAGCTGGCTCACAGTGTCTCGAACAGAAGCCTCCGGTGTTCACTGCTCAAGTGTTTCAACCACTTCCTCCCCTTGCTCCGACTACTGGAGAACATCAGTGACATTGACTTCCTCTGACTCACCATCCGACGCTATTTGGATTAGCGTTGTGTTGTTTTGAACATATTTCTGTGTTTTGGCATTGTGTCGTAGAAACGTATAATTAATAATCTCAGAATTGGTAGTAGTCTGTTCTGACATGATTTGCCTCAGGTATCATGCAACTGATTAAAACTCAAATGTTGATACTTAAAATGTACCCTTCATGGCTTCTTCAGAACAGAATATGTTAATATTCATATAAATATTAGACAAAAGATCTACAGAGCTACAATTCCATTGTTACGATCACTATCTATAAAGATTCAAGAATTCATTTATTGTTTTTGCGGTTTGCACAGAGATCCTCACTACGAACTGAAATTCCCTACCTCTACCACTGGCTGTATTTCTCCAGTCTGTCTGGCTGCACAACCACACTCATCCAGAAGGAGGAGCTCTAGTGATGTGCTTCAGCAGACTGAAAGGTGAGAGGAAAGAGGGATTGAGGGGTTGGGCAGGAGGGGAAAGGGGAAAATCTGACCTCCTTTCTGATCCATAACAATAGAAACCTACCACCACTTTTACATTTGATCGCCAGAAACCCAGCACAGCCTCAGAACCTGAACATCAGAAACCCAACACTGCTTCAGAAAAAGAACATTAGAAACCCAACACTGCTTCTGAGCTAGACAAGTAGAAACACAACACATCTTTAGAGACAGAAAAGGAGAAGAAAAGGAGAAGCACAACAATGTTTTTTCAGAACCAGAGAAGAAGTAAACTAGCTATATTTCCGAGCCAGAAAGTGGAAACAGAATACCTCTTTACCTTGTAAAACCGAATGGCGCTTCGGAATCAAAACAGTAGAAACCCAACAGCACTTCAGAACCAGAAAAATAGAAACCCAAGCGCACTTCAGAACTAGAACTGTAGAAACCTACCAATATGTCAGAACAAGAAAAACTGAAAAAAAAAACACCACTTCAGAACCAGAACATTAGAAACCTAACACTTCTTCAGAAGCAGAACTGTATGAACCCAAACTGCTTTAAACCAGACCGGGAAAACCCAAAACCCAACCCAAGATTCAGAGCCAAAACAGTAGAAACCAAACCCAACTTCTTTCTGAATTAGAATAGGGGAATGTCAACACTACTTAAGAATCTAAAACTCAACACCACTTCTGAACCTTTTCAATAGAATCCTAACACCTGTTTAGAACCGTAAAAGTAGAAATTCAATATACCTTCAGAGGCAGTGAGAGAGTACAGCCAAAACCTGAGCTATTTCACTTTTGACTGAATTCTCCGAACTTTCAGCCCGGTCAAACAGTTTTTTCCTTTTGCACACTAAAAGAGCCCTTGCTAGATAATTTTGTCTGAAACAGAACATGTAACAAAGCATTCCAGTTCTCCTGCACGAAGTCTAGGTTTTTGTTTACATGGTGTGCCTTTTGAGAAGTGTGTTTATAGTTTGGGATAATGTTATACACATTCAGGAATTGCGTTTTACCAGTTGTGAAACACTATAATGAATAAACAGCAGCAATAGCATTTGCCGAAGTGTATTTGATGTACACAACAACAGTCTGTTGCATCATAATTTTTGATACAATTGATAATGTTTCTGAAAAAAGAATCCCTTTACTGTAAAATCCCTTTACTGACAAATTTCGTCGTGGAGGATATTGGTACGTGGATAACAACACGAAAATGTATGTAAACACAACAGCGCAGGGGACGGTTTAGACATCGTATCGTCGGTATGCGTGAAGCTTCTCTAGAAGTTGAGCGGAAGACGATGGTGAAAACAATTAAAAGCGATCCTTACTCATGTCAAACAGAACCCCTCCTCCTCTCCTTGCCGGCCACTGTAGCAGCAGTCTAAGACTGTGTCACCGGGGAGTTGACGTTGTCCACTTGGTTGAGATTACACAGCCTACCAGACAAAGGGATACAAGCAGTGCCCAGGCATCCATTAGCCCACAGAGAGGACAGTAGACGAGGAGAGGAGTGGAGAGAGACGAGAAAGAACAGAGTACAGGGAAGAGAGGAGAGAGGAAGGACAGAAGGGAAGACAGGTTAGAGACAGAAGAGGAGAAACGAGAGAGAGTGAGTAAAGAGAAGAGAAAGAATAGGGAAAGAGAAGGAAGAAGAAGAGGTGAAGAGAAGAATAAATGAGATAAAAGAGAGAGTGAAGAGAGATGTGCGAGGGAACGATGAATAATGATGAATAGAAGAGGAGATGGTTATGTTATCGCCAGGGCCATCCTTCTCCCGGGAACGTCCTACTAATCATCAATCTGGGCTGGAAGCTGCGTGTCTGTGTGTGTGTGTGTGTGTGCGTGTTTGTGTGTGTGTCCGTTTGTTAATGTGTGTCTATGCTGTCTGCGTCTGTCTGTTTAATAGATGATTGAATGTCTCTAAAGGCTAGCCGTTATCATGGCCTAAACATGTTTTGTACTGTGTTGCAGACAGTCCCAAACTGGAGATGCCACTCTCACCAAAACCACTCTGCCAGGAGTTACCACTCCATTCGCACCAAAATCAGTCTGCCAAGAGATACCACTCCACTCTCACCAAAACCAGTCTGCCAGGAGATACTAGTCTACTCTCACCAAAACCAGTCTGCAAGGAGTTACCACTTCACTCTCACCAAAACAAGTCTGCCAGGAGATAACACTCCACATTCACCAAAACCAGTCTGCCAGAGAAGAGATGAGAACAGAGAAGAGATTCAGACTGGGATGTGGAACAGAGAAGAGATTCAGACTGGGATGTGGAACAGAGAAGAGATTCAGACTGGGATGTGGAACAGAAAAGAGATTCAGACTGGGATGTGCAACGGAGAAGAGATTCAGACTGGGATGTGGAACAGAGAAGAGATTCAGACTGGGATGTGGAACAGAGAAGAGATTCAGACTGGGATGTGGAACAGAGAAGAGATTCAGACTGGGATGTGGAACAGGGAAGAGATTCAGACTGGGAGGAGTAGGAAGAAGGAGATGAGCAGATGAGGACTGAAAGGGCAGGGGACACACATTGTTATTTTGCTAATATGAAGGATAACAGGATAACTATTAGTTCTGGCCCAGAACTATCCAGTACATCTAGAGACCGACAGCACAGTAATATACCGTGTACGCTGACATTCTTCATTTAAGTCATGTGGCAGACACTTTAGCCACAATACTGTACGTCCACATTCATGCAGGGAACTGTATAGATCCGACGGAAATGAACTGCTCTGTCCCACTATGAAACCAGGCCAACAGTATGTCATAAAATTATTTAGCCATTTCTCAATCTCATACAACCATTTCTACAAGCATTTTCAAAAATGTGTTCTTAATACAGAGAAATATTCAGCATTTTGAAAAAAATCATACACCTGTTTTGAAAGTATATATACCATCTGAAAGGCATACTGTATAACTACAAATAATATTTTACCTTCTAACAATGCTTTTTATAATTCATGCACATTACAAATACTCAAAGAATACAGACTTGTATGCTATGCATTCATCAGAAACATATTTCTTTTGAAAAAACAAAAACATATTATGTTTAAAAAATCTCAGTAGATTGAAAATCTTTCTTTGCAGTCACTAAATCATGCTGATTAAAATTTAACACACAACTTTTACAAAGCCTGTGGGAGTCCTTTGATACATATTTCAGTTTACAATTTAATTATTTGTCAAATTCCAGATCAAGGAAGGAAAGAACTGTGTGAATAATTGTGTGCCTGATAAATGTATTTATATTACCAAAATCTGATTCTGTGTATTTAATATAAAGGTTGATCTGCTCATAGGTTCATTGACGTTTTGTCATCAAACAGCAGCAAACTCCCCAAGTGAAATAAGGAAAGTAACCCAGCTAAATTCTCTGCATCTCTGTATGTCCACAATGTAGATGAAACACATAAAAATCTGTTCCGTAGTATTCACTACTTGCTGCAACAGTGAACACATATAGATCCAACGTCTTCTGTTGGAGACAATTAAAGATTAAGTGAATGTATGGTATCTGATTTAAATTGAAATATGAAAATGTTTACCGCTTGATCAAATCTGTGACTAGATTTCTGTAGTATTATAGTTTTTCAATAACAAATATATCTTCCCTAAACTCTTTAGTGGAGTAAGAGGAAGTTGCACTATTGCATTTATTTTTTAAATAGTTTCACTGAGGATTGTGTGATCAGAGCCACAGATGTATTAATTCCCGGTAGGTATTGAATGAACAGAAGACCATATTGATGACAACACCTGGATTGATGGGTTCAGTACAGGGAGCCCTTGTTAGGCTTTTATGTAAGCCTAATGTGTCTTAGATGTTTAGAGAAAAGAGAGAGAGAGATAGCAGCAGAGAAATGAATAGCAGGTGTTGGAGAAAGAGTACAGGTCAACATACTGTACACACAAGTTAGAAACACAGATAATAATGTATTACTAGCAGCACGTATCATAGCACTTAAAGCATCTGACCAGTAACCACAATGTTGCAAGACTAAATCGTTGTGAAAGTCCAACAATCCTGACCTTGGGCAAGGCAGTTAAATCCTAAGTGCTCTGAGTACTCTGATCTGTTGAAGAAATTGTAGCTGAAACAAACTCAGTGAAACAAACTTAGAGCCCACATTAGTAAACATTGTCTTGAGTCAACAGTTGTTTTGTTTCTTGTTGTGAATGTTTTACAGAAGTCATATATGCTACAGCTCATTTAGGACATTTGACAACATTTGATCACAGCAGTGATTCCCTATATGTTTTAATACTTTCCATGCTGGTCGCCAGTTGGAAATGAATCCTCAACCCTGGCATTGCGGGCACAGTGCCTCACCAACAGAGCCACGCAGGGCCAAAGGCAGTCCAATGCCTCTTAATATACAGCATGCTTTACGTGAGTGGGTAACGCCTGTGCCTGTCATCCATGGTATCCGGGAACCTGCTAAAACATCTCCTCAGGTACGGTACATCTGATTTCACAGGTACGGTACATCTGATTTCACAGGTACGGTACATCTGACTTCACAGGTACGATACATCTGACTTCACAGGTATGGTACATCTGACTTCCCAGGTACGCTACATCTGACTTCACAGGTACGGTACATCTGACTTCACAGGTATGGTACATCTGACATCACAGGTATGGTACATCTGACATCACAGGTACGGTACATCTGACTTCACAGGTATGGTACATCTGACATCACAGGTACGGTACATCTTGCTAAGAGGCAAGGGGGCAGAGAGGAGAGGGCTGGGTCTGATCGTCACCCTCCCCACAGGAATGCATATGAATGCAGGTTTTGGATGAGCCGCACCTCGCACAATCCCTCTGCAGGCTTTTAACGAGGAAGTTGACCGGCTGAAAATGCTATGGTTTAAATGTGCTTGGAAGTGTCCTGTCAACAGGCTGGCTAATCGGAGATACAGAGGGGGTAGAGGACAGAGGGGCTGAGCTCACCTCACTAATCCTCTCTTTGCTCTCCCCTCTGCTCCCTATTTCTCCTCCTGATCTTTGCTCTCCTCCTGGGCCTCATCCAAATAATGGTTTCCATCATGACTGTAGGGACAGAACCGACCCTGTGGGACAGAACCGACGCACTGCTGCAGAGACACAACCACAACAGACGTTGACATAGAACCAGACACTTTTGGGGGCAGAACCCACACTGCTGTAGAGACACCGCAATAGAGATAGAACTGACACAGTATCAACCCTATTCTAGGGCCAGAAACAGATGTAACGCTGCCGAGGGACAAAAGCCAGGAACCAAAGCCATGCGGTCAGAACCGACACTGCTGTATGGACAAAATCAATACGTCTGTGAGGACAGAACCAAAGCCATGCGGTCAGAACCGACACTGCTGTATGGACAGAACCAGTACTGCTGCGAGGAACGAACCAATACAATTTGGGAGGACAAAAAAACAGTACGGCGATGAAGACAGAACCATTCTTTGGCATCGCCACTCTGATCTTTCACTGGTGATCTAATCAGTGGTGCTCCTCGGTGGCACGCCCCCCCCCGATTTCAACCTTTGCTAAGCCCCTGCAATGGTGTCAGGCCGAAATGCGCCAGGTGCTGAACAACGGTACAGTAGGGGATTCCGGTGGTTGTCGTGGGCGACAACCACGACGCCCCGCCCCGTTCCCTATCAGGCAGGCCGGGCTGTGGCTATCAGGTCACGAGGTCGCACCAAGGGAAATTAACTTCTTATTGCCTACCGGTTCTATGTGATACCGACTAGCCGGGAAAAGGCCCATCCATGCGTGATGGAGCGCGGCACAGAATAATGTATGCATGGTCATGGAGCCTGTCTCCCTACTGCATTAGCCTTAGTGATGTATACATTACCCCTGACTATTCATTTCTCCTAACTTGGCATTGATGTATGTGGCAAAGGAATAAGCAATGCATATGTAACCTATAGCCCTTTAAATATACATTTGCCAGGACTAACACTCTCCGTGATTCTCTCCTTATCTGCATTTGCAGGCTGGCAAAGATCCATCATGCTTTATGAGGCTGGCCCGTGTAATTCCAACACGCGTGTTGCTGAAACCAGACGGAACACACACACACACATTGGCCTTTTCCATTGCACAATGAATATCTCGTAGAGCAACATTTAGAATTTCATCCAGGAAAAATCTAGATTTTTTTTCAGGGGGGAAGTTATTCCCAAATATTTCCTAAGATAAGCGTGATAAGGCCTTAGCATCGTCATGGCAACTGTGGTATATTAATGACCTGCCATGGGACCTGCTAGATAATTACAATTACCCTCCTTCCACTCCTCCTCCCTAGCCGCCCACCTTCCTCCTTTTCCTCCTTCTCTCCTCCTTGCTCCTCCCCCAATCCTCTCTGGTCCTGCTCTCCTGAAGGAATGGAAACACTGTTTGGTGATAGGTTGATAACCAAAGGACACCCGCAGAAAACAACGAGGAAAGAGAAAGAAGAATGTCATTGATGGTATCACGTCTAATTCGATTGGCTGAGAAAGCCAAGTGCTATCTGTTAATTTCACCTGTGAATACTTCATTAAACATGGAATGCATATGGGTGAGCCATTAATTACACCTGACTATTGGTTTAATTCAGTGTTTATCAGAGTTAATCAGGTTTTCTACCAGCCTGGACTGGCTGGAGCAGTAGAATCCATGTTTTCCAATATGAGATGTGGCGAACAATGGGGACCTTCCAGGCTTCCAAAGAAGGCATGAACATTTATAGAGAAATCTATTAATCTTATAGGCCTAGCCAGTTTGACCTAACCAGTTTGAGGAAGACCTAGCCAGTTTGTCCTAACCAGTTTGAGGAAGACCCAGTCAGTTTGTCCTAACCAGTTTAAGGAAGACCTAGCCAGTTTGACCTAGCCAGTTTGAGGAATACCTAGCCAGTTTGACAAAAAACTAACCAGTTGGATGAAGACCTAGCCTTGTTTACAAAGGCCAAGCCAGTTTGAATGTTTACAAAGACATAGCCTTGTTTGACAAAGACCTAGCCAGTTCACAAATACCTCACCTTGTTGATTAAGACATAACCTGTTGGACAAAGACATAACAGGTTTAACACAGACCTAGTCAGTTTGACCAAGCCAGCACTGTACCACAAAACACAATTGTTTTCCATGTTGATTGCATATACAAATACTTTTGGAGGCCACTGTTCAAAACAGTGGTATACATTGTTTTGGACCGCACTGTTCATCAAAGCAAAACTTGTTTTTTGTTGCACTGCAGGGTGAATTGAGTTACCCACATCTGATGACACACTAAGAGACAGCTGCAAATGTTATCAACAATGAATTTGCAATCATCTCTAAATGTGCATATTTGTATACATTAACATAATGAATGATAACAGCCATGAATTAATAAAACAAAATCACCATGTTTTTCAGATCAGCGTCAAAATAACGTTGGAATTTTAATAATGCCAAATGTAAACACTACCAGAATTAAAATGAACTATAGAAATCAGATTACATCACTGTGTTTAAAAAATCCCAAAACACTTCAACATCCCTGAAAACCTGAGCTAATCAGTCATGGTAGGAAAGAAAATCCAAACAGCCACATACCCAACCATGTTGTTGGACATACTTGCTAAATTTATTAACTGATTCCCAAACATCTTGTGCCCTAACATCATTTTGACAGTTTCCCATAATCATTGTTGCTGCAGTTGGCTGTATCGGAAAACAAATGTTGAACCGTAGATAGACAGAAAGACAGATAGAGACAGACTGAGAAAAAGAACGACAGACAGAGAGACAGATAGACAGTCAGGCAGGCAAACACAGCCAATGTAGACTTATCACAGACCACGATAAGAAGATTATCAGGTCAATCGAAGACAGCTCTCTCTATCTGGACAGTTACTTGGACCCACACTCCACCACTAATCTGTATAGGAGCTCTGGACATCAGAAATGTACTCTGTACTGTCCTCTTCCCAGCCCAGCGACGAAACCTTGGCATCAAGGTCATGGGCTGAGAGAGCACTGATGCAAGTTCGGAAGGCAATAAGAGACAACAATGGAGAGGATGGGTAACGGCGTGAAGGCTTCATGTCCCAGGGTAGGGCTTATCCGCGAAGAATCGTCCTTCAGTAACGGAGACATCACGCGTGCCCTGGACGGTTAGAGGGCAATCAACATCTCCTGTACTAATCAGTTTCCCGTACACCCTGGCCATTTTACCTGTTGTTGCAACGGTATTCACCTAAATGGATATCAAAGACGATACGGAAAAAATCGAAAAGATTCCCATGTTGCTGTGACTTCACACTCACAGAATTATTTGCACCATAGGTGAATTGGAACCAAACATTCTGTGACACTCACGTCATGGATATTCTTTAGCTCATCATATGAATATTACCTCGGAAAGGACAAATTTAATTAAAAAAAATGCATTTGCACCCCGTCATGTAATACATTTTGCAACCTGCCAAGGTTGAGATATGGGTCCCTTATCCTCTCAGCCCCATTGGGTTCTGGGCTGTATTTCACTAATTTGAAATTTTGGCTTCTTCAGGCATTTATGTAATCGTATCATGAAGTGTCTTATGTCTCTTAAACCAGTGCACTCTCAGCTACAATCAAAAATACATCACAACTGACTTCTAAGACACTTATACGACTGTTAATCATCTTCTACAATACTCAATGAGGTGGGAGAATTCCTCTGAATTGATTTGAGGCTATTCCTCCCTACAGAACCTTTCGATATCCTTTTGGGTCTTTCGTCCTGGTTTGTGGACCCATCTCCTTAGCTCATCCGACATGTTCTCAATGGGATTTAGGTCAGGGAACTGTTGTGGCCATTGGAAAAGCTTCATCTGTGTGTCGGGTGAACCATTTTTGTGTGGATATTTGGAGGTATGCTTTGGATTGATTTCCTGCTGGAACATCCAGCAACAACACCGTCTTAGACCCCTGGCAGAGACAGACTGGGTTTGGTCCATGTTTCCATGTTTCCAGACAAGGTTCCCAGGGCCTTTGGAAGTAAAAGAGCCCCACAACATCAAAGATCCACTGCCATACTTCAAGGTGGGTATTAGCTTCTTTCATGCATGAGCATGGCTCTTTGTACGCCAAACATACATCAAGTGTTTGTTGCCAATAAGATACATTTTCCCATCATCAGACCATAGTATCTGGTTCCAATGACTTGTCACTAGACCAATCGAAGTTCCAATGTTATTTAGCGAAAAAAGGTCAACAACCCTTTGTCTCATTTCTGTTCCATGTTCTCTGGCCTACCCAATTTTATTGTAGTTTGTTCATAATATTTTCTAAAGGTGCCAATAATTGTGACATACATGTTTTTGAATTAAATAATTATTTCTTGATGACGATTACATTTGTCTTTGTAGAATGTTCTCTCAATTAAAGGTTCCCTTCATAATATTTGTCAGAGACATTTCGTTTACAGACTTTTTCTGTTCTGATGAGAATCATACCGAAAGTATTCACCCTGCACATTTTATTCTGTTGCATAATTGTATTCAAATGGATTTAATTCGTTTTTGCCACTGGTCTAAAAAATGTCCATGTCTAAGTGAACCAATAAGACAGCTAAGTTATTTAGTGCGAGGGGGGCAAATACATTTGGGAGGTGTTGTTTTTATACCTGTAATGATGTAGAACATTGATATATGGGTGCGGTGTTGTAGTACAGCGACAGATTTGTGGTTTCGGTTGTGATAATGTAGTTCACGTTGATCCACAGGATCTGCCTCTGGGTGCTACATGCTCTTAATTTCCTAACAGAATTTCCTGTTACACTAACATTCCACCTCAGGGCGCTTTGGTGTTCCTCAGTATATCTCTTAACACCCATCAATCCCTCCACCTGTTTGTCTCATCACCATTCCTTCTTTCTGTCTCCCTCATCTCCCTATTCTTCCATCTCTTTACTCCTCTGTCTCTCCAACTCCAGCCCTCTGCTTCTCCATCTCTCTCCCTCCAACCCTCTAATCCTTGCCCTCCATCCCCCTATTACTTCTTGGCCAACATGTCCACTTTAGCATGTCCCTCTCCTCATACTGGTTCTCCCCAAATTGTTTCTCCCCACAATGATTCTCCCCACAATGTTTCTCCCCACAGTGCTTCTCCCTACAGCGTTTCTCCCCACAATGTTTCTCCCCGCAATATTTCTCCCCACAGTGTTTTTCCCTACAGGGTTTCTCCCTCCGGTGTTTCTCCCCACAGTGTTTCTCCCTACAGTGATTATCCTCATAATATGTCTCCCCACTGCGGTTCTCCCACAGTCTTTCTCCCCACAGTGATTCTCCACACAATGGTTGTCCTTATAGTATTTCAATAGTGAACAACACACAGTTTGCGGGTCCTCCTTGGTCTCCTCCCTCACTCTCCCCGTCACTTTATTCTTTCCTTTCTCCTCTCCTCTTTACTATTCTTGACCTCCTCTCCCCTCAACCCCTCCCCTCTCTCCTCTCTTCTTCCCATTCTCTTCTCCCTTTCTCTTCTCTACTCTTCCTGACCTCCCCTACCCTCTACCTCTCTCCTCTCTTCTTCCCATTCTCCTCTCCTCTACCTTTCTCCTCTCCTCTCCTCTTCCTGACCTCCCGTCCCCTCCCCTCTACCCCTCCCCTCCCTCCTCTCTTCTTCCCATTCTCCTCTCCCCCCTTGGCCTTTCAATAAAATATACTAGCAGCCTAATTACAGCTACATTGTCAGATTAAATGTATTTTCATTGTAGCAGAACAAATCCCCACAGAAACCTTTTCAATTTAGGTAGTCTCTTGGAGAACAATGCTGTCCCAGTAGACAACTGCAGCTGCAGCACAAAGGACCATTATAAATGACGATTCATATTTCATATGTTCCCAAATGTTTGGTGCAAGTTACAAATGGAGGCTTGGTGCAGTATTTATGTCATGCAACCAACAGACTATATATTAATAATATGTGTTGAGTGAACAGAAACATATTCTTTGCTTATGTCCATTTGTTGTCAGGATGCACGTTGGCTGTCAGGTGGCTAACAGAGGAGGAGTAGGAGAAGAGGCGAGGAGGAGGAGAAGTTGGAGGAGGAGAAAGAGAAGGGGAGGAGGATTAGAAAGAGGAGGATAACGGGCAGGAGGAGAAGGGGGGGAGACGGATGAGTAGATGAAAGGGCAGGTGGAAGAGGGGAGGAAGAGAAGCTGAAGGAGAAGAGGGAGGAAGAGCAGAAGGAGAAGTAGGAGGAAGAGCAGAAGGAGAAGGAGGAGGAAGAGCAGAAGGAGAAGGAGGAGCAGAAGGAGAAGGAGGAGGAAGAGCAGAAGGAGAAGGAGGAGCAGAAGAAGAAGTAGGAGGAAGAGCAGAAGGAGAAGGAGGAGGAAGAGCAGAAGGAGAAGGAGGAGCAGAAGGAGAAGGAGGAGGAAAAGCAGAAGGAGAAGGAGGAGCAGAAGGAGAAGGAGGAGGAAGAGCAGAAGGAGAAGGAGGAGGAAGAGCAGAAGGAGGAGAAGGAGCAGAACAAGAAGGAGGAGACCAAGGCTGTAGGTTCAGTTGTAAATGATCAGGAATCCCGTCAACAGTGACAGTTTTGGTCCATTTTGTGTCACTGCCACCCTACGGTTGAAGGGTCATCATTCCATGACACAAGAACGTTTTGAATCCCCCAGAACATTTGTGTGTATTTCAGGTATTGGGATCAAAAGAAAGCTTTTACATACATTGACATTTCCTCTGTAATGAAGTGTAAGAAACGTCACAGTATCTCGGGTTTTCCTATGACACCAGGTATTTTGTTAGGTCGTCTGAGGCCTTCACTGATTGGAGATTTGCCAGAGATTTGCCACAGTATTCTTTCACATAGTTTGGTCTGACTTTTTTCAAATCTTCAAGCAAAACACGACCATAAATAACATACCTGAGTGAACAAACAACATAAGACTTGTATACTTATTACATTCACTCCCAGTGTGAATTGTGTGGAATTCTAACTGCCCCAATAACATGTGCAATACTGCTTCCTTTCATTGTGGCTCTGTATTTTAGGGCGCTAAGAATTCATGTTCTGATGATCTGTTGACCTGTTCTTATGACCCGTTGACCTGTTCAGATGACCTATTTTCAATGGTATTAAAGTCCTCCACAAATGTACAGAGTTAGTTACAGGCCAGATGCTTTCACAGCTGGGCTACCAAACCGTGAAATGCACACGCGTGAGTAATACAAAGTAGTATAATGGCCATGTTATAACTATATCAAGGCAATTTACAAGTAAGTTGCGTTGCTCTTACAGAGCCGTTAAACTAATAAAGCTTCCAAACTCCTAGGCACCGTCTCATGCTTACAACCGGACATTTCTGTTTTCTTCATGTTTCAGGAAGTCTTTCTCCAGCTACATTCATAAAGGAGAGAAACGTGCCCATGCTCCCTTGTAAGTCTGAGGGACCGCAATAATTCTTGACTTGGGGATCCCATGAGGCTCACCTTCAGCCCCTCACAGACGCGAGCGTAAAGAATACCGGATTAAAATAAACAACGACGATTATGTTTATTGCCATGCGCTGCTACTACAACGCTACACTGGCAAAAGGGAGTGGAGCAACAAACAACTGCACGATGTAACTGTCAGATTTTAACACGACAGGGATAAGGTGAGGATTAATAGTTACAAAGTGAAACATAGTTAGGGTATTTGTTTACCTCTGGTCATATGCATATTAGATGATGCGGTAGAACTTTAAAATAAAAAACAATTAAAACATCAACTTTACAATGCGCATGGAGGCATGTTCTAATCTGTACATGCAAGAACATAAGTTAAAAGTCTTACAGAATTTATAGAACACGCTGAGACGGTATTTTGGTTGTAAGTGGAAGAGGAATTTGCATGGTCATTAATAACGTAGTATGCACAACACAGGTTTTCACTAGTGTAGGCACCAATCAAAATTAATTATTGCTATTGTTAATTTTTCATTGGCCCAACGCGAGACCGAGAAAATGCATTAGTCACTTAGCATCCATTGAATTTTTCATGGCAAGCTGTTCTGCAGAAAAACAAAATGGCATCTGGAAGACAACAACCCAACGGATGCTGAATGGGACGTTCCAGTCTCGAACCACCAACCTCCATCTCTCTAAAGCTGAACATCACTGGAAGTAAACACAGACACTGCCTTAAGAAATCAGTCTTCCAGTAGGTAATTTTACATTTTCAAATGAAGAGGGGTCAAAAACTCCAAAGCAAATATGTTCTGATCTCATACCAGTGAATTAGACATAGGTAACAAATAACTCCAGATTACCACTGTACGTCTGAGACAAGGCCTTCTGACACTAAAACTATGTCCATCTCATTCCTTAATGAGCCATGGCAGGACTTGCGCATACTGAAATATTAACGGCTCCTTTTAAGTGTCGTGAATGATGCTTATCTGTCTGAAATATGGTCAATTAGCCATTAACCTGTTTACTTCTGGTCTATTAGCTGGGTGATGTGAAGGGATTTAAATGTCAGGTTACTGAAGAGGGATTAAACCGCTGGTCTATTAGCAGGCTACTGGGGAAGGATTAAACCTCTGAACTATTAAAAGGTTAATGTGTAGGGACTAAATCTCTGGACTAACAGAAGGTTAGTGAGGAAGGACTAAACCTCTGGACTAACAGAAGGTTAGTGAGGAAGGACTAAACATCTGGACTATCAAAAGGTTTGTGAGGAAGGACTAAACCTCTGGACTAACAGAAGGTTAGTGAGGAAGGACTAAACATCTGGACTATCAAAAGGTTAGTGAGGAAGGGCTAAACCTCTGGACTAACAAAAGGTTAGTGAGGAAGGACTGAGGAGGTGAGGAAGGACTCTGATCTACGGATCACATAGGGGATCCCATGTGTACATTTACAGAAAACGTTCTCAGTTACTGCAGTGAACTGGGAGCCAATGCAGACATTGGGTTTTGATTGTGCAACCCTCCAGTTTCTGGTCAAACGCTTTAGAGTCATTTTGAGTTTAGATTCATTTAAGTTTTTACTATTTTAATCATTGACATCCAAATACTTCCATGTGCTGATTAAAGAATGACATCAATGACATTCATTCATCGTTATTGTTCCTCTTAAACCTACCGGAACCGGTTCTTAAATGTCTTCACACTGAAATCTCCTCTGAATACACGAACCCAGCGAGAGGATAAAATCTCTTTACCCTCTCGTCCTGTTGCCTCGGTTCCTGGATATTAACTGTCCCGGATGAATATTTCATTCCAACTCTGCCTCCTTCACAGTAGAATGGACTCCCTCTCTCCTCGTGTACATTTACATTAATTTCTGAAAGTCAGGGAGGTGGCTGGGCCTCATGTACAACTGACAGGCCGCTTTAACTTGCTTGTCAGTCCAGGATGGTCCAGCAAAAAGCTGAGTGAGCAGAGACACGAATGCACAGACCCTTCCTGATTGGTGCCTTCGTGTGTGTGTGTGTGTGTTAGAAGAAATAGTGAGGTTAGCAGCGCTGTCATTCATTCAGACATAGCATTGCCGTAAATGCCATGGTGTGTGTGTGTGTGGATTGGCTGTTAATGCTATAGTGTGTGTGTGTGTGTAAATTGGCTGTAAACGCTTTGGTGTGTGTGTGTGAGTGGATTGGCTGTAAATGCTATGGTGTGTGTGTCTGTGTGTGTTTGGATTGACTGTAAATACTATGGTGTGTGTGTGTGTGGATTGGCTGGAAAATGCTTTGGTGTGTGTGTGGATTGGCCACCACTGTCAGTAAAATCCTTGAAGGGGCATCGCATGTTATCCACCGCTATCCTGGGTGATGAACAGATTTCATTTAAGGGAGGGAGAAGGTGAGGGGTGAGGGGCGGGAGAGGGGGGGTGAGGGAGGCTGAGGAAGAGAGGGAAAGAAGGAGGGAGGGAGAGTGGGGAGGGGGGGTTTAGGTAGGGTGGTATTTGAAAGATAGTCAGGAAGTATCTGAGTTCTGGTTTAATGATCATTCCCCATCGCAGACCTTTCAATGTTTAATACAGAGTTTGGCCTTGATATATCCACCGCTCAAACAAATGAAGTGAGCGCTTGGGTCATCGGTTCTTGATGAACTTAACATACTGAAGATCAAAATCTTTGCTGTGCATTCCGTATTTGGTTGAGAAGAAAAAACGACATAATAGCGATCAATAGAAACCAAATTCACCAACCGATTGAGGGCTGCATTCAAACTCAAAAATCAAGGTAAACCATTGAACTATCACAGGCTGTTCCAACGCAAATTTGATCACGGCATCTCATAATGCCCTCCTGACGACGTCTGGGCACGCTCGTGATGAGATGGCGGACGGTGTCCCTGGGGGATCTCCTCCCAGACCTGGATCAGGGCTCCTGGACCGTCTGTGGTGCTACATGGATTCACAATCGCCTTTGCTTCCTAACTGGACAGATTGACATCACTTAGGTTTCATGGGCTTGGTGTTATACTGTGATGATCACGTGCTCCCTTAATTTTTCGGAGCAGTGTAGTTTGCCTTCAAGTAAAGTCCCCGCCCCTGCTCCTCCTGCTCCTTCTGCTCCCCCTGCTCCTCCTGGTCCTCCTGCTCCTCCTGCTCCTACTTCTTCGGTGTGTGTTAACTCGTATACTGTTGTTCCTGGTCTCCTGCATGTCAGCTGTTCTGCCCGGAGGTTCCACGCTTGGCTCAGTGTGTGTTACCAACCGTGGCTGCGCCATTTGCATTCATCTTTCCTGATTGCCCCATGCATGTCTCTCTCTCTGTGTGTGTGTGTGTGTGCCCATCACCCCTTCCAATGCCCCCCCCCTCGCGCATCTCCTGTATCCGCTCTGTTGTTGAAGCACCACTAGTCGGAATAACTCACCTGTCATTTATTCAATTTTTTTGGGGGGGGATTGTCATCCGTTCGTTTTAAATCTGTTTTTTTTCCAGCTGACTCGGCCCCGTTACGAGTGATCCGAGAAAATGGAAAAGTGCAAAGACCAATACAGATATTCACTGGGTATAAAGATCCACTTATTTATTGGTTGGTCTAAGGTCCTGTTCTGTAAATGAGTCCCCCCCCCCTTACTCTCATTGGCTGTTCACTGCTTGTCCTGTAGTGGGAGGCATCTTGTTGTCTTCCTGTCCTCCATCCCGGCTCCCTGTGGGAACATTCAATGCTCTCCTCCTGGTAGCGGATAGAACATTCAGACAGGATGCAAGGTCCAATCTCTGAGCATGAAAAGACCTGTTGTTTTGTTGCTGAACAACACTGTTAACCCTAATTGGTCCCTGGGTGACACCCCTACCTCCCCCCATCTGAAAGGGACATGAAAGTGAAGGCAAGATTTTCGTTGGACCTTTTTTAATTACTCATGTTAAACAGTCCTCCACCAGCCCTCTCTCATGTTAAACATTCCTCCACCAGCACTCTCTCATGTTACCGCAGTGGAGTGGCCACTGAACTGTAGCCTACCACAGTGGAGTGCCCACTGAACTGTATTCTACCGCAGTGATGTGCCCACTGAACTGTAGTCTACCACAGTGGAGTGCCCACTGAACTGTAGCCTACCGCAGTGGGGTGCCCACTGAACTGTAGCCTACCGCAGTGGAGTGGCCACTGAACTGTAGTCCACCGCAGTGATGTGCCTACTGAACTGTAGTCTACCACAGTGGGGTGCCCACTGAACTGTAGCCTACCACAGTGGAGTGGCCACTGAACTGTAGCCTACTGCAGTGGGGTGCCCACTGAACTGTAGCCTACCACAGTGGAGTGGCCACTGAACTGTAGCCTACCGCAGTGGGGTTCCCACTGAACTGTAGCCTACCGCAGTGGAGTGGCCACTGAACTGTAGCCTATCGCAGTGGAGATTTTAAACATTCATTCACAGTGCACTGTGATTGAAAAATACACTTTTTACCTGGACATATTCTTTACAAAGCATACTCATTCATTCTGTGTTTTATGGTGTAAATTGTTCTCTGATCTTTTTAGTTTCTTTAAAAGTTTCTTTTTTTATATCTTAATTGCTGTCTTTCAATAGCTGCTTTTAAACTGCATCCGGGATAAAGCTTCTTAGCCCAAGAGCTTACCTCTCTTCACTGTTCAGAATGCTTATCCGGACAAATAAAGGTTTTAAACTGCCGGTTAAAGTTGGTTTTCTCATGAGGTGCAGTCGGGTTTTGTTTGTCCATTGTTGTCTATTGGGATAGTGACATCCCCCCTACAGAACATATGAGGGGCAGTCGGGTTTTGTTTGTCCATTGTTGTCTATTGGGATAGTGACATCCCCCCTACAGAACAGAGGCCAACACGTCTCCATGCACTCTGTCCTGTTGCTTCGGTAGAGGCACAGATACAGGTGTAATCACAATCATTCTAGAGGAGCCAAGCCATGTGGCATGAGTATCAATGGATATCCTCCCACCTCCTCCCCTTGCCTCCTCCTCTCCTCCCCTCCTCCCCTCCTCCCCTTGCCTCCCTTCTCCTCCCTTCTCCTCTCTCATTTTGCCTGACCTTTCCTGCCCCGTCCTCTCCTTTGCTTTCCTCCCCTCTCACTTCTCCTCACCTACCTTATCCCCCCAAACCTCACCTCTTCTCCCATCTCCTCTCCTCTCTCTCTCTGTATGTGTAGCGGTGACGGTGGCACCTCTGGTCTCTCCAGTACTTGTTTCCTGTAGAGGCTGAGACGTCCAGTTTTACGGGCCCGGTACAAACAGCCAGATCCACCTCGCCCTCTCTAGAGAATGTTGCATTTTTAAAATGGTAATGTCCAAACCAATTAAATTCCAGCTGATCATTCTACAAAAGCACATGGTGCATAAAATATGCAGGCTGGGTTCTTGGGAACTTTTATGCTGGAAAAATGTGTCTTGTTTTTATATTAATGAGGGGGTGTTAACAGATTGTCAGCTTGCTGAGAGCAGAGATTCAGAGGTTCCACATGATGTCAGAGACATTGGCCAGACTGGCTGATGTATTGTTGGACAGCATCCTGTCCTTATATACTGTATTGATACAAGGAAACGGAAACAGGTGATAGGGACAGCATTAGTGACGAGGAGGAACGGACAGATATCTGGTTGCGCCTCCGATATCATCCCATATCCCTGAAAATATGGAGGCCAGGAAAACATCTGACGTGTCATTTGGATACATCTGCGTATGAGGACAGTGGCGGGGAAACGTGTTTATAAGATGCTATTTGTCCCCAGTTTGTTTCCTCTGCTCGGAGCAAACAACCCTCCCCCATCAGTGGAACGCGGGGAGTATATCATGTTGCAGAGCACCAGGACAGAGAAGACCTCTAAACCCAACACTGCAAACATCAGACGCCCGTTATCAGCCTCTCACATGCTTGCTGAGCAAAGTTTAAGCTGATTCAGTGACAAGCGTGTTTCAGCATACAGGCCTAATCTGGGCTGGGACGGTCTGCTAATACTGCAGAGGAACAGGGCTAGGAACAGCATAATTAAAAAGATAGGACCCTGTTTACACTGACTGGGCTGTGGAACTGCTGAATGGGGACAGGACCAGCTTAGAGGACAGGAGAGAGGGGAGAGAGAGGAGTGTCAGATAGAGGTGTCAGTACGATCCCATGCTGTATCCATTGAAGGACTGTCAAATCTGTGTTCTACGGCCGCAAAATGGCTGCCGTTTGAAAAGCTGGCATTAGTGGGGGGAAACTGGCAAAGGAAGAGAACCATACTGTGACCTCATCTAATCTGTCAGAGAAACAATAAATCCCTCAACATGTTGGGAGAAGAGCTCCACCAAACAGTGCTTCCAAGCTGGGCTCGCTGCAAATTGCAATCCCGCTAGCATGTACCCAGAACCCCTCAATAACGTAGCCTGTGCAGGACCCATCCACAGCATACCCTGTATAGAACGCCGGAATAACACACCCTCTATGTATATAATCCATTAATACAACACCCTGTGTAGAACCCATCCACAGCATACCCTGTATAGAACGCCGGAATAACACACCCTCTATGTATATAATCCATTAATACAACACCCTGTGTAGAACCCATCCACAGCATATCCTGTATAGAACGCCGGAATAACACACCCTCTATGTATATAATCCATTAATACAACACCCTGTGTAGAACCCATCCACAGCATATCCTGTATAGAACCCATGAATAACACACCTTCTATATACATAATCCATTTATACAACACCCTGTGTAGAACCCATGAATAACGTACCCGGTATGGAACAAATCCTTTACATACCCCGCACAGCGCCTATTAAAGACGGCAGTCTCAACGTAGAAGCCGGCTTTAGAGAGGGCGCTGTGTTATGATTGTGATTGAGTTAAGATGTTCAATTCTCACGCCTGTATGATTTCTCTGAGCCGCCTGCCCCTGTCTGATACTGCATTGTTCCCGCTGGCACGGCTTGGCATCTAGCGGTCTGTTATCTCTGTTGGCATGGGGGTGGTGTGTAGTGGGGTCCGGTATGATTCTCTGCGTTGGCAGGGCCTGGTATCCGGTGGCATCTCCGATCAGCAGCGTGTGGCGAGGCGGACACAGCTAACTGCCAATCTAACAGAGGACAAGAAGCACCAATGTGTTGGTATTTATCATCCCCGACAATGGAGTGGTGTCACGCGCTTTGTTGTCCCCCCCTGCGAGTCTCAGGAGGAAACTTTTCATAAAGGGTTCCATGAACAGCGTCTGTCAGCCCTCTCGAGGTCCCCTTTGTTTCCGTTTTTAATGGCCGACGCTTCAACACGACCAAACTAATCAGGGCCTTTTGTTCTTCAGAATCCAGGAGGAGGTGAAATCAGCACGCGGCCCCTGTCCCTCTCCCTCCGGATTGTGTCCGGCCCACCCCAACCCTGGTTCCCCGGGATGTTTGCTGTGTTGAACAGATGCATGGCAGACTTGCCATGGTAGAGGGCTCCGTGACTCGGACTACGAGCAGGGCCTTGTGTTGTCATCTGAGAGGCCTGGAGACCGAACGGGATGGGAGCCATCGCTAGGTAGTGAACTAAGCAGCTCATCATTATCTGCGAGGGGTTATAAGCCACATGCATGTTTCAGATACGCTGCTTATGCGCTTGGTATGGCCCGCTACCTCACGGAAAGCACTCTGCAAGCTCATTGGTCTGAGCCCTCAGGGATCCCTGATCCCTGCAAACCGATTGGTTCACAGTGATTTGTTCAGCTGGATCGATGGTCGGGATTCCCATGATGCACTGCTAGGCCTCCTGGGTCTTGCTCTGTTAGTCCAGCTCGCCGCCATGGCACCAGCTCACTGATTGGCTGTTGTTTGGTCAGCGCTGCACATGGTCTTGTTCTGTTGGATGTTGAAGGATGGATCTCTGGCCAGAGAGGATTATCCAGAGTTGTACAACATACTGTGAGGAAAGTACTGCTGTAAACATGAAAACATTTGTTGGTTAACTTCTGAAAACCCGCTCTTCTGTCACTGTTGGCTTGTTTTTGGAGAGGATGTCAAACAGTCTTTCAGATATTCTGTTGCGGTATTCCCACAACGCTTTGTGACGGCTTAGTCAGCAAGATGTTGTCATTCATAAGAAACAATAACTGCAAATATAAACATGGTGGTGAGCAGTGTCCAACAACTTGACTGGCTGACATGTTGTCATTGACCTTACTGTGTGAAACGGCTCCCAAATCACTGACCACACATACACACTTGCACACACACTGCAAGACAAGAAGAGGAGACGGCTGTTCTAGGGTGCAGTACTGTCAAGCAGAAATATGTTTCCTGTTTCTCCTTCAGCAGAGACTGATGTGATCAGTGGTGACAGGTTGCTCCCTGTCCAGCTCACACACACACACACTCCCACTTACACACCCACTCACATATCCACCTGGGTTTTTCTGTTCTGCTACAAGAAGAACCTTCCTTGTGCAAAGGCGGTCACAGAAAACTTCTCGGATTGTACACGATGCTTTCAACCTAATTCGGATGTGTAACAGAGTGTTCTGTCAATCAGGCCGTAGACCAAACTTCCTGCCGTAAAATGAAAGATGGAAATTCCCCTATGTGTCCACAATGCCCCTTGTAGTCCAGACTTGCAGAGGAAAGTACCATTTCCTTGAGTCAGTTATGAATGCTAATGCTAGGTTAACAACACGCTGACCTCGGGTAAACACCAGACTAGGGATTTGTGCCTGCTGATAGGCCGTAAGGGAATGTGCCTCACCCACACCGGGGCACAGAGCAGTCTGTGCGTCTAACGCACATTCTAATCTCACCCTGCAATTCCCTCTCTGGAAGAAAGAGGTCACTGTTGAATAACGTACCAGCCCGGCCGTGCGCTCTCTATCGGGGTCTCTGTACTCTCCAACCAGCTGCAACACAACGGAGGGGAGGCCGTTGCCTAATCACTTAATTAAACGTTGAGCATTTAGTCTTATTTCAAATGACACAGGTCTACCCCAAAAAACATGTCTTGTAAACTGTGTAGTTTTAAAGCATATCGTCTAATATTGATTCACTTGCCGTTACGAGATGATGACGCTCAGTCTTTTTGTAAGTCTGTGTGTATGTCTGTATGTCTATTTGCAGTATCAGACTGGTGAATGAGCAGTGGTAAATACTGGAGAACAGAAAAGCGTGGGTATCCACTGAAGAACCACTTCAGGGCCAGGGATTAATACATAACCTAACTATCTTGTTATTATTAGAAATGTATATATGTAAGTCAAATGTCTGGACACACCTACCCATTTTAGTATATTTCTTTAGTTTTATTATTTTCCACATTGTGGAATAAAAGGGAAGACATCAAAACTACAAAAACAACTTATTTGTAATAATATGACAACCACCCTCTTCTTTGACCATGTTTTGCGCTCAACCAGCCTCATGGAGTAGTCACCTGGAATGCATATAAATTAACAGGTGCGCTCTGTTAACAGTTAACTTGCATTTGAGACAATCAGTTGTGTTTTTATGAGGTAAGGTTGGAATACAGAAATAATTGGAATATTAACAAAATATTTATTTTGAAAATGTCTTTGACTGCAATCAAAAAAACCTGCAAGCACTATGATAAAATTGTCTTTCATGAGAAATACCACAGGAAAGGAAGACCCAGAGTTACCATTGTTGCATAGGATAATTCACTGCACCTCCGATTGCAGCCTAAATAAATGCATTATGTAATTTACCCATCCCAAAGTCAACTTTTCAGAGGACACTATGTGAATCAGGCCTTTATGGTGGAATTGCTGCAAAGAAATCACTGCTGAAGAACATCAACATAAGAATACACAAAGTCTTGCTTGGGCCAAGAAACAAGAAAGCGATCTTAGACTGATAGAAATCTGTCCTTTGGTCTGATTAGTCACATTTTTAAATGTCTTGTTCCAACCAGTATTTCTTTGAGAGAGGCTTTGAAGCACGAAAGAGGAGGTGTGATGGTGTGGGGGTGCTTTTCTGGTGTCATTGTGATTTATACAGAATAAATAAAAAAACACCCCCAGGCTGTATAAGGGCTACTTGACCAAAAAGGAAAAAGATTGTGCCAACCTAACTGAAAAGGTTTGAGATAAGTTGGATAGCATTGTGAAGGAAAAGCAGCCAACAAGTACTCAGTATATTTAGAAATTCCTTTAAGACTTTTGGAAAACATTCCAGGTGACTACCTCATGAAGCTCATTTATAAACCGATCACTGATTATTGAACAGTTTAAACTATTTTAGCTAGGGACCAGCTTCTGATATGTACCAATTCCTGCAACAAAATATGAATACACTTGCACTTCAGCAAAACTAGTATTGAGGAAACTTGTACTAAAGAAGCTCCCTCCAAATAACGTCCAATTAGAGGTACAGTATGATTACACAAATTAACATAGAGACACCATAAATACATTTACCAAGTAGACCTACGTGAGTATCCCCAAAAATAATAAATTGACCTTTACTGTGAGAACACAAATATGAATTCATTATTTTTGTTTTTTACAAGCCGTAATATCTGCTTTTACCCATTATTACTGCAAAGGCACTCAACTCACATTGTGCATGTATGCATTTGTTGCTCCAACCGTAGGTCGTAGCTTTCGGTAATGAAAGCAGAGCTGATGAATGCCACAATAGTATTAGCACAAACACACTAGGGACAATGGGTAACAGAATGTGTTGATGTCCTGACGTCTTGACGTCTCGTCCGTTGATAATGGCAGACCCTGGCTGTGATCCTTCTCTCCCATGGCAATTCTGGATATCCCAAATACACAAAACATTTACACACTTTAAATATAATAGAAACAATATAAAACCACCCACCGATAAATCCAATACTTTCTGTGAATCTGTAGAAGACAGGGTTGACTGAGGAAATACTGAAACAAAGTCAGACAGCTAGCAACTTGACATAAGATCCGATAGCTAGCAATACTGGAACAAGATCAGATAGCTAGCAATACTAAAACAAGATCATATAGCTAGCAATACTGAAACAAGTTCAGATAGCTAGCAAAACTGAAGCAAGTTCAGATAGCTAGGAAAACTGAAGCAAGTTCAGATAGCTAGCAATACTGAAACAAATTCAGATAGCTAGCAATACTGAAACAAAATCAGATAGCTTGCAATACTGAAACAAGATCTGATAGTTAGCAATATTTTGAAACAAGATCTGATAGTTAGCAATATTTTGAAACAAGGTCAGATAGTTAGCAATACTGAAACAAGGCCGCTGGGTCTTATCTTGGGGCTGAGTCTGGGTCTTAGTTTGGAGCTGTGACTAGGATTATTTCTGGGACAAGGTCTAGGAATACGGCTGGGACTAAGACTGTAAGAATGTCTTGGACAAGGACTAGGAGTATTTCTGGTACTAGGTGAATTTCTGGGGCTAGGACTATACGTATTTCTAGGACAAGGTCTAGGAGTATGGCTGGGATCAGAAGTAGGACCTGGACTGGGGCCAGCCAGCTCATCACATGGGTGCCCAATAGTAACAAAGTGAGTGGAATAAATAAAAGCTTAAAAGGAGCATCAGACACTGACAGGCTGAGAGGGGGGTTGAGTGGAGTTGGGCGAGAGAAAGGGGTATTCTGAACTGGCCAGCCGTGCAGGGAAACATGTGGCACTACCAACTGAAGGGTTTAATCTGGGCATGGTTGTCAATGTGTTGGAGGTATGTTAAGCTGGGTTAGCATGTCCCACAAGCCTGGAGCTCACTGAGTTAATTTACGGAGTGTAAATGGGCGGATGTGAATGAAGCAAGTAGCAGGTCTCTCCCAGGCACACAGTCCGTGCTGACGGGCCCTCCGACTGCATCACCTCCTCCCTGCGATTTTTCACCTCCCCTCTCCTCCCCAATCCATCCCCTCGTGTCTCCTCCGCCGTCCTCTCCTCCTCCTCTGAAATCTCATTTCCATGACCCGTCCGACAAACACAGGGCGGCCTCCCTCCAGCCCTCCGTACGAGTTCAGATCCGAGCTCTGGGTAATTATTTGTTCCAGTGAACGTCGGTGAGTCCGCAGAGTCCGGGCGCTGTATCCTCAACCCCCCCGCCCCTCCTCCCTCTCTCTCCGCATGTCCACCCAATCACACGGGGGTGGCAGACTCCCCGGCTTTTTTTTCATGTTCAACTTATTTAGTCCAAATAACAAGTGGGAGGATTACGGAGAGCTGTAATTAGCCGCGGAGAGAGCGAGGTGGCAGGCTGACAGGCCCCCGAGTCCCGTCCGCCGCTCCCAAGGTGAAGTGGCGTGTCATTTAGGGTGTTCGCGTCCCGTCCCGCTCCTGGAGAGGTTCTAGGTCACGTTGGCGTGTAATTATCAAAGGAGCACTTGTGATGGATGGGAGCGAGGGGAACTGTCTTCACTCCGCCGGGCGGTGGGCGGGGCCCGGGGCCCCGTGGCGGCAGGCGGGGGTCCGTCATTAGCGGAGATCACACACTTCTGATGTCACTGATAACATGCCAACGTCTCCGTAAAAAGTTTTTTTTCATCTGAAATAGCTGTCCGATTCCTGTCCAAATTAAGTGCGCTTTCTTTGATTGGTAGAGCTGAATTGTACATTGTGCTGAGGTATGTTCATAAATCTTTAATTTGGTTGACATTTACTTAGTTGTGTAATTCTGCCTCACATCTCAAACTTAATGATAGGATAAAGACAGTTTTTGGCTAGATTGTCTTTATGTGGGTGGATATTTCTTTGAGGCACTCTAATGCAAGGTGTTAAACACTATGTGTCTAACGTGCTGAGTAAAGCCAGTCTTTGCTGTGTCTAGGACATCCGTTAGTTTCTTCTGTGTCTAGTACCGTCAGTTTGATTCTGCTGTGTCTAGGAAGGTCAGTTAGTCTCTGCTGTGTCTTGGACAGTCAGTTAGTCTCTGCTGTGTCTAGGAAGGTCAGTTAGTCTCTGCTGTGTCTTGGACAGTCAGTTAGCCTCTTCTCTGTCTAGGGCAGTCAGTTAGTCTCTGCTGTGTCTAGGACAGTCAGTCTCTGCTGTGTCTAGGACAGTCAGTCTCTGCTGTGTCTAGGACAGTCAGTCTCTGCTGTGTCTAGGACAGTCATTCAGTCTCTCTGTCCAGTTCTTCTCCTTGGTCCGCAACCACTACCACAAGGCCTAGGTAATCCATCCAGTCTGGCAGACAAAATCTCTTCTGTACATAAAACACTGTTTGGCTGACATCGTAGACAGTCAACATGACAGTGAACCCTAACAAAACACTATGCTGCTGTGTAAACACATGGACTGGACAGATCAATATTCCAACACTTTTATTCAAACAACTAAAGGCATTTATTATAATGCTACAGTTACAATACTGCACGGGACAAAAAACATGTGATTTAGTTGGACCGCCAGCAAGTTTGCCAGTCAGTAAGTTAGCCAACAAGTCAGTCAGCCAGTCTGTCACGTCTGATATGATGGATTCCCTTTAGAAGGCATTCCAGTAGGCCCCTGTTTCCTATGCACTAGGTTTGATCAGGACCCTTGGAACATTTAGTATTGGGGCAGGATGCAGTTCTCCTGGGGTTCTTCACTCTGAGACATTTCTTGGTTTTCAGTCAAGAAGAATGATAGGGAGGCAAACACAAGGAATATCGCAAAGTCACAAAGAAAAGCGCTAATGACTGCTAACAGACACAAGCGCTCAGTGTATGGAATAGAATAGAAACAAAATCAATAGCATTCGATGGAAACTAATTGTAATGGGAATTGTCCTTTATTGGACCGAGTAGCAACAGATGGTTTATCTCTGCAGGTTGGAGGAACACTGCTCACCACTCTGTGAACATTCGGAGCACACGCACACATACCGCTTGGAGAACACACACACCGCTTGGAGCAGACACACACACCGCTTGGAGAACACACGCACCGCTTGGAGCATACACACACCGCTTGAAGCAGACACTGCTTGGAGAACACACAAAACGCACACCCCTTGGAGCACAAAATAAACACACTACTTGGAGCACGCATAGACACACGCCGCTTGGAGCACAAAAACAGAGCACACATTTAGAGTGAAACTGTGCATGAAACATGTCTGAATAAAACACAATGGCTCTGTATTATTTAACATTGGAGACAGCATTGAGGAATGAGAGGCAGATAGACATTGTCCTCCAGCAGCCCAGCCTCAATCTTCTCCCGCTGTAAGAGACCATGTTTTGGGTTTTGGGAACCGCTTGTAAAAAAAAGTAGCAGGGAGGTTTTATCCTTTGGAAATACAATGCATCTGCCAAAGCGATTACTTCGGATATACGGAAAACAAACTTGATAGAAGCCAACAATTCTAAGTAGAGTGAACCCCTGATATATTATATATTTACAGCAGAGTTAGGCCTATTATATACCTTGAGCAAAATAAGGCCTTAAAATGTCATGTATACGGTAGAGTTAAGGCCATGATTTAAAATATACCTATGGTAGAGTTAAGTCTTAAAATATAATATACCTTAAGCAGAGTTAGGTCGTCCTATAATTTATACCAAAATTAGAGTCATTTCAAAATGTCTGCATTTGGTTCTGCACCCCACTACAACCGTGACACTAATATACAGCTCAAACAAGTAGGGAACACTTAAATCACACACCGGGTCTAGATGAATAAAGATCGAAATCTTTATTGTACAGATACCGGACCTTCAGCAGGGTTGATGCTTCTCTATGGCCCTGTCCAGCTCTGCTCGTGTAACGGCCCATCTCCTGGTATCTCCTCCCTGCTCCTGAGACTGTACTAGGAGACACTGCAAACCTTCTTGCAAAGGTACGTATGGATGTGCCATCCTGGAGGAGCTGGACTACCTTCTGCAACCTGAATGTTCTGCAGGTATCGCATCACACCACCAGCGGGGGGGTAAACTACAGCTCTGTCAAAAATGAAAAGACCATTGCACTTTCTCCTTTCCTTTCCAAAAAAGTTAACAAGAAAGGTTTTAAGTGAGGAACAAAAGGGTTCAATTTGCAGTGGTCTCTTATTAAATTTAACCCTTCAGTTCCTCACTCAATACTTTCCTTTTCAACTTTTTTGGAAAAGGAAAGAAAAAGGTGCCATGGTCTCTTATTCTCTTTTCCAGGGCTGTATATATACACAAACCAGCAATTTGCAGTTGCTATGTTCAGAAACCTCAGTTTTTACCAGAAATATCACACAGTTACTACTACTAATACTAGTCATGTCCGGTTGTCCCATACCTGACATGAAGACCACCTTGGTAACTGTACACCTGGACTCCACAAAGCCGTGTTTAGCAGAGATTCCCGCGGTATAATGTTGCAAGAGCAGCAAATGGTTTTATGGTTGCCCCCATCATCATTGACCTGCATGCTAAGCTAATCTGTAGCTCAAACATCCCCCTGCTACTGTGTATGAACTTCCTGTGGTCTTTGGCTGGTTCATCCCTACATCCTAACACTAATTATATGCACAGCAGGCCTGACTGTTTCATCACAGGCCCTGGGAAAATAAAACTAGCTAATCTTGTTTGCACACAGAGCTCTGACCTGCATGAGGAAGAGAACGGGGGAGAGAGAGAGAGGGAGAGAGAGTGGGTGAGAGAGGGTGAGAGAGTGTGGGGGAAGGGGCGACTGGGGGTTGGATTAGTGGGAGAAAGCAGTGGTCACCAACCCACTGTCCGGGAGAGCTGAAAGGTGGTGAAGTGTCCCCATTGCTTAATGGGTTCCTTCCTGTGGGTTCTCCTGGATTCCACAAATGGCATAGCACATGACATCCTCATCATGAGTGCCTAGAACATATACATTTTCACTAACACTTCAAAGGGAAAGTAGAATTGTGGAAATGTTGATAGAACAAATGCTGCACATATACAAATCAGTTTACATACAATCCCATTGAAATACATGTTGGTTATGTGTGGTGGTGCCATTGTGCTGAGATGCAGCTTAATTAAAAAAAAAAAAAAATTAAGAGGCCAGAAAGAAATCTCAGACAGAACCTAGTGTCATGGAAGCATAGCAGTATTTATCCTTGAATTTGTCTGAGCTTAAGGGCTGTGGGGAAAACTGTCTGTAAATCCTCTTTCCATTTTATGTTTCCTATACAATATTTCTCATTAAAAGGAACCAGCACGGTCAGTTCCTCCTTTTCTTCAGCCATGGGAGAACCACATTTGCGGCATTGACATGTGCCCACTGGCTACAGTGAGGAGGGAGACGGGCCATTCTATTCTGGGCCGGCCGGAGCTTTCCACGGTTGTGTTTTGCAACGTCTGGCCATCTGACTGGGTCATGCTTAAGATGAGATAAAACGAGAGAGCTCGCAAAACCCACTTCACAGAGTGTTGAGCAGAGGATCTTTTCATCACGGACCCGACCTTCTAGCATGGTTACAACCCCTTTAATCACAAAGCTTTGACCATGACAGTTTGTAATATAAGGTAACAAAAAGGCAATTAGTGTCCACTTGGTCACGTTATTCATCAGTGGAAGTCTGGTACTAGTCTAATAGTACATCAGGTTCACCGTTGACCTTGATATTTTAGTCCTAGACTAGGCTTAATCTGTGCCCGGGGAAAATGCTGTTGCCTCTCCAGTGTACCTGTTGTCACTTTCGATTGCACCAAAACAGGTGACATTGATTCACAATCGTTTATGCTTCCTAAATGGATAGATCGGTTTCCCTGAAGTCTAATTGAATTGTTATACTGTGATGATAACGTGTTCCCTTAATTTTTTAAGCTGTGTGTATACATACATATATATATATATATATGTAGCGCAACCCCTTAAGCATTGTATAAACATATATATATAGATATATATTGACGTAGCACAATACCATAATCTTACACTGACATAAAAGTAGCTTGCACAACTCAATTTCTCTGCTGAGATGACTGGCATGATTTGTTTCTATGAAAGAAAAACAATTCTAACCTTTAGCTTTTGCTTTTTAAACAATAGCTCGTATTCTAACCAGATTCCAAGGTATTTGTTTAAGGGAACACCTATTACAGTACGGTCCATGGTAGTAATTTTGAGGCCATCTAAAACTCGATTTTGGTATCCATAGGACAGCATATGCGTTTAACACAATCCTAAAACAGGTTTTGGTTGGACCTGAGTTTTGCATTGGAGTTTTGAGGTTAGGGACACAGTGGGTGAAACAATGTGATTGGACTAATGCCTGTGCGTTAGTGGTCCTGTAAAGAAACAACACGCGGATGTTGGTCCTGTGGGAAGCTCCCCGAATCTGTGAGGTATTCATGGTGTGACACTACCTCTGTTGAGCCTTGTTGTCTAATGTACGAATGGCCTAAAGTCCACTTTTACTTTTCAATTAATGTCCAACGAGGACCTCGAAACTAGGTCCTCAATGGTTGGGTGTTTTTGTAAAAGCACTTTGTGACAACTGCTGATGTAAAGAGGACTTTATAAATACAGTTGATTGATCGACTGATAGGTGAGGACGGTTCCTGACCAATTAGACATCTTAGAAATTAATCAACTGCAAGGTAGGAGCAAAACTCAGCCCTTCGCGGAATTCGTCCAACAAACGCTGTTAACTATAAACCCCGACGGAGACGCGTCATCTCCTGTACAAAGAAAATGAAGCCGAGGGTTGTGCTAAGTTGTGTTAGTTATTATGTTAAGTTATTAATATCAATGAACACCACATATTCATTGGATCGTGTCCTCCGTGGCGCCGCGTGGAACAGAGAGCGGCGTGTTTCTGCTCGGCTGCCCCGTGATAGAATGTCCTTTCTGGCTAAATGAGGTTTGATACAGGCAGGAGGCCACATGATGAGCCCTGGTAAATAATGCATGGATCTTAAAGCGTTTTACCCAGGCTTCCCCCCTGCCCCCCCCCTGCCCTCCCCCACGCCTGCCCAGGCTGCTGCTGCCACTCAGTCACAGCTGACCCACTTTAATTAAGGCCCCTCTCTCTACTCCTTCAGCACCTCCTCTCTTTGCTCCCAGTTAGCCTTTCGCTGCTCCTTTTGCACACCTCCTTCTCTCTCTCTTCTCTTTTTGTATCTACCTGCTCCTCCTCCTCTCCTCGCTCTTTCTTTCTGAACACCTCCTCCTCTCTATCCTCTTTGTTAGCCTCTCCTCGCCCCTTCTATGCATCCCCCTCTACCAGATTATTTTACACCCACTCCTCCTCTTCCGTCTTCCTCTGTCTCCCTCCTTTCTCTATCCCTCTCTCTCTCCCTCTCTCCATCCCTCTCTCCCCTTCTCCAGATCACATACTAGGATGTCCAAAACATTTAATTACCCGCCAAACGTTTCCCATCCATCACATTATCTCCCTGCAGCCCGCCGATATATTAGCGTGTTGCGGCTCCCTGCTACCAGTTACCAATTACCAGGTTCTCTGTGCCTGCAGTCACCTGCATGGCAAATGTGACCTTTATTTAGGAGCTGATTGGCTGTATCCTGCAGAGGGCTACACAGGGAGCAGAGACCATTTTGTGTCTGTAAGGGCCTCACCTTGTGTGTGTGAGTGTGTTTGGGTGAAGCCTAAACCCTAGCTCCCTGAATGAAAGCCTGTCCAAAATGTTAATCCAATCCGATGGCCACGGAACAAATAAGTGTTTATGACATCATACAGACTTTGCGACATCATACAGACTTTCTGACATCATACAGACTTTCTGACAGCAACTTCATTACACTACAGAGGCCAGTGCAGTGCAGGAAGGGGTTGACCGACTAGTGAGAAGACAGACAAACATGGCCCCCTAACCCAACTGGTCTAGTACAGCCCAACAGTACAGGTCTGGTTGGTATGGTTTAATATGGCAGCTAGCTTAGTACAGGTCTGTTCATTATGGTCTAGTATAACTGCTAGACTAGTACAGGCAAGGTCAGCATGATCTAATATAGCAGCTAGCCTAGTATAGGTCTTGTCAGTATGATCTAACAAAACAGCTAGCCTAGTATTGATCTGGACAGTAAAGTCCAAAGACACAGCTAGCCTTGTACAGGTCTGGTCGGTACGGTCTGATAAAACACCTTGCATGGTATAGATCTGGACCAGAATTAGCCGAAACATTCAAAATAAAGCTTTCCCCATGTAGCCCAGAAACACTGTAACCTGACAGTCCTCACCAGATGAAACCCTCTGCCACCCCAACAAAGAACTAGCCCTTTTGGATTGTCTCCCTGCAGATCATCAGGAAAGGGAAAGTGCAGCTGCCCAGGCAGAGAGGTAGAGGTACTGGTCTGCTTGGCTGACTCATCATAATATGTCTGTGACGTGATTGGTCCAGCTGAACTAGGAAAAAGCAGGGAGCTCTGGGGAAGAGTTAGGCCTGACAGAGCCGCACCACCAATCACCTTCTGGGGCTGGTTGGGCATGGGAGATCATTGTAAGCCATGTTTTTTCCAACTGTTCTTTTTTTCCGTTCGCATTTGGTCCACGTTGGTTTATAGGCTTATTTGAAATAGTTAAAAAGGTCTTAAACTTTGATGATTAATCCATGCCAATTTGGGACGGATTCGTAATATGTTTATGTGCATAATCTATAAGTAGAATCACTTTCGTACCACACCAAGTCAGGACATTTTTAAAGCGACACTCTGCACAAATTGGCACTTACATGACATAATGCTAAAATAATTAACTGACAAAAAATTAACAACTAAACCTACATTTTGGGAACCCTGATTGGTGGCCAAGAATTGAAAAACATGTTGTGCCCTTAAGCAAGGCACTAAACTCTAAAGGCACTAAAGATTTGTTAGTGTTTCTGGCTAAAACCATTTTAACTTGTTCAACTGTTGCATGAATAAAAACTGTTGTTTTTTAATGTCTAAATGTCACAAAAGTTATGACCTTTGGTTTTATTCTACACAATGTTGTAAAGGAACAAAATAACACATCAAGATCAACAAAACATACGAGGAAACAGAGAAAACATCAGGATCAACATTTACTGATGATCTGATTAACTGTTTTCCAAACTCTGTCCAGACATTGCACAGCTGATTGAAATAATGAAAGCTTGATGGGGATTCAGCTGGGTAGTGCTTTAAGAAAAATATAAATGTGCAACTCTATGGGTTCTCCCGAACTAGTACGGGAGGCGGGGAGATTTTGCATCATGTGCAAAGCCGTATGAATGTTATCACGGTCTGGTCTCAATGCTTCACACCCTGTTGGTCAGTGGATGAGTAGGGATGATGCAATTAGGTGAGCCATGATGATTTCACTGGGTTAGTAGTGATGTCACTAATTTAGTTAAGGGATTTTACTGGGTGAGGTTCATATTGAGCTTCATTGAGGTGAAATGAGGGATTGGTTTGTGTTGGAAACGTGTTGGCAGAGACATCTGAAAAACTGGTGTCTGGGGCAAGAGGGTGAGCTGACAACAGTGTCTTTCACATGGACTCTGATGTGATAGACCAGCAACAGGGTCTACAGCAAGAGCCAATGTACTGACAGGTCACCAACAGCCCATCATCTGATGGGCCACACTACTCCCATGCTCAAACACATATCTCCCTCCAGACCATGTTTCTAAAACACACATATCTAAATAAAGGACAATATAATTGTTAAGGGACAGTAGAAGTCGACATAAAAAGTTGTAAAGGTAAAGGGGAACTCTGTGTCAACTGAAGTCCTCCAACTTTTTTGTCGTCTGGTTTTAAAAGTGAACCTGCTAGATCTACTGCCTCCAACTTCTGTATTTACTTGTGTGAACAGGTTTTTTTGCAACACCTAGTTTCTACCAGTATGGCCTTTAGGGAAATTAAACAACTTCTGGGGCTGTTGAATAACAGTTTGGTTCTGTAGTCTGTCTGATTCTTATTCTTTTCTCTTTAGGTTGGATTGTCTTTTCAGACTGTGGTGGTAAGTCAACATGTGGGTCTTTGAGAAAGTGTAATATATTTTGGTGTAGGATTCTAGTTTCGTTCTCACTGGTCTCAGGGTGTACTCCATACAGCTTATAGATGCTTTCCTTTGACTGGTTCTCAGCATACACTTCGCATTGATGAGATCTTTTCCTTATGTCAAAACAACAAAGCTGCAAAGCAAGACGAAAAGTGAAAAAACGTTATGTCTGCGGGAAAGGGTCTTTACATACAATCTTTTGTTGTTCTTTAAGGGTCCTCAGTTGCTGCAATGTTTTAAGTTGTGTTGAAATTAAGTCGAAGATCCTTTCATGGCAGTTCTTCCAGATATGTTTTGCTGGAAATGCTTTGACAAATCTCGTGAATCCCCCAAAAATTACTGTAGAATCCAATTGTTTCCTTTGCACTAAATAGTGAAATCCTTAATATTTCCTAACCTTTCATGCTGGCTGATCCTTTTCACGTTCAATAAGAAGTATTCTTGTTTTGCAATTCCATAAACATTCCTGGATGTATGTGTGATAGTAACTCAGACGTCCAAGCAGAAACTCCTGTCAGCTAAAGTGTTGGCAGTGTCATCTCTCACGGCTTGCATTACCTCTTTTGTTTCTGAGTTGATCCTGTCTGCAGAGATCATCGACATAGGTTTTGAATGATTTGGCACATCGTCGGATATCATCCAACTACGGTATACCGTATTCATCTCTCAATGTGTCTAGCATCTCTACCATGCTGTGTTGGAATGTGGAGCATTAAACAGAACAAATGGAATCCTCACCCATTTATTTAGGCTTATAAGGGGTCACCTGTTGAGACCCTTCAGCCAAAACGCCTTGAGAAGAATCAAAGTGGGTTTGTCAGTCTTAAAAAATATTCTCAGCTGAGTGACTAACTCAGGTCAAGACCCCAATAGAGGTCACAAATCAGAGCTACTGGCTCCACCTTGTGGTTCCAATACATTTCAATAGGTAACGCTTAGCAGACTTCCAAAATAATATTTGAAAATATAATATACTATTAATAAATAAATATACTGTAAAATTACCCTCCGAAAAATCAAAAACATCTCAAATAAACACAGAAATGTGACCATTCATGGTCCATCACATATGCACTCTTTACCACAAGTCAATTATATATGATGTTACATTGACCAACTGAACCAGAACCTTGATATTTTCATAAGTATGTAATTGTATTGATGTTTGTCAGTGAACCAGATCAGGAACTATTTCGAGCAAATGACATTTAAATGACAATCAACGTTGAAGAAAATAATATGTTTTTACTGCATGAAGACAATTCTTCGGGCAATATAATATAACTTTGAAGTAAGACAATATTATTTAGCTTGGACAAATAACCAGTTATATTGATCGTGGTTGGTTGTTGTTTATATTGAGGGACATAAACATTCATATATCATTTTGGATCTGTAAATGTACAGCTCATTTGAAAAAAGTATTCAGACCTCTAAACTTTCTCTACATTTTGTTGTGTTTTATAATTCTTTAAAATATTTTTGGTGCTATCAATTTACACACAATAACCGGTAATGACAAAGCGAAAACTAATTTCTTGGAAATGACTTCCAATTTATTGAAAAAGAACACCTGAAATATCTCATTTACTTAAAGGGATAGTTCGGGATAAATCATATTTCTTAAAAGCCTGTGGAGTCATTTTACTTGACAAGCCATTATTCACCATGGTCCCAGTCTAGAATAAACAGAATTAGCACTGTGCAAATGTATCAATAAAACTGTGTTTACAGAGAAAAACTGCATTGCAAGTATAAATGTAATTAATAAACACTAAATTCAGTAATACACTAAATTTGGTAACCTGTCATTCGTTGTTTTGACTGCTCGTAGCATTCGTTACCACTCCTGGAGAAAAGGCATATGACATGCTTCCTGAAGGAAAAAAAATCTCTGAGTTTGAACTGTTATGCTTGAACAAAAAGTGAGAAGAGAACGCCTGGCTAATACAATTCTTAAGCATGGTGAAGCATGGTGAAGCATGGTGGTGGGAGCAACATGCAATGGGGATGCTTCACCGCAGCAGGAAGTAGGACAATATTCAGGATTGAGGAATGAATGAACAGAGCAAAATACAGGAAGGTCCTTGAAAAAAACCTTTATCCAGAGCTCACAGGACATCAGACAGAGTCGGAGATCCATATTTCAGCAAGACAATGACATGAAGACAATGCTTGGTTGGCTTCCGGAAGGGTGTGTGAGTGTCCTTAAGTGGGCCAGCCAAAGCCAAAACCTAAACCCAATTGAACATCTGAAAATCACAGTTCACCCATGCTCTGCATCCAATTTCACATGTCGGCCAAAAGTGCTTCTAAGGAGTATCGAAAGAAAGATATGAAGTCTTATGTACATTAGATATTTCGTTTAATATTTTCAATAAATGGCACGCACATTTCACAAAACGTCATTTAGGTAAATCATGTGTTAAAAGACCGAGTGTATAAAACAACATGTTGAAAACAGATCTGCTGAATGCTTTTAGAAACACTGGGTCTTTCTCTTTAGTAAATCTTCCTGCTCATTAAATATTTTCTCAAATCCCCTTTTGTAGATTGGATTCAGTGGAATCCAATTAGTCCTAATCCATAAGCAGGCACTAGCGGGCGCGTGGTGATCTGTAAATGTATTTATGACTCAAGTCGGGTCCGGATTAATGTGATCTGTGCTCTCTGGGGAGACGCGATGTTTGCTCAACATTTCGGGCAAAATTGTCCTGATGCCTTAGTAGTTGGAAACAATTTCATCCGATCTTTTTTCTTGATTTTGCCATGATTTTACTATATTTATAATATACACTACTGCCCATCTATAAGAAAGTCTTTCCCCATTTGTTCAGTCGTACATGGTATCAGATCATATTAGATCGTCAAATTAAGTGAATACATTTCCGGGTCTATCATTTATGTTCGTCCACACAGCTTTGTCGTCTCAACTGCAATTACTCAAAAGAAAGGAAATACATTATTTCAAACCGCCGTACTATATAAAGCTCATTTCTTAAAGGACCCGTTTGCTCTCTTGCATTCCTGAGGGCAGACAGGCCAATGTTATACGAGTTCTCGTAACAGCAATATATATTATTTTTTTTTAAATAAAACGCTATTTTATTATAATATGTCTTAAATGGTACCTTGGGCTTACATCTTATTTAAGTTTTAAACCCCTAATAGATAACGTTTAAGTGTCGTTTAACTCGGGCAGCAATTCTCCTCTGTCTTATTTCCCAGTTAATGTGTTGTGTCAAAGTCTATTACCTCTGCTGGACGGCGACGTCCTTTTAGTTGAAAAAACCCCTCCTCAACCATCAGCACGGGGCTGCAGGTCGATAAAGCTTTTAGATTTGGAGATGTTTTCTGGGAGCCCATTTCCTGGGGCTAAGAGTTGTTAATGGAGCTTAAGGAATTATCTTATGACTCTGGGTCTGAGAGTAGTTTATTTCCAGGGTCCCACACTCCCCTGTCGAAGCTGAATATGCTCCTGTCAAACCTGCCTAATGAAAAGCAACGCGTCGCTGATTACAGTTTTATTTGGTCTCTATGTAGAAAGCAGAGCTGTTAATTTACCATCCGCTCTTTGGTGTGTTTGAATTTGCTACGCATGAATGATTTGCTCTGCCTGGAAAAAAAACCGACTCTCTCACTGTTTGACTTGGTCTCTCTCTCTCTCTCTTGCTGCTGAAAAAGGAAATGTGCACTTTGGTTACATCGAATCGTCCTTAAAATTATTTTGTAAAAATATGAATTTATCATCTAGTCTATCGGGCGGCCAATTATTTCAAATAATTGAAAAATAGCTATAGGTTTTTAGCGTGTGACCAATTATTTCTTGAAATTATAATTATTTCATTTTGTCAATTAAATTTAGAGACGTGGGGTATTGGCCAATTGTTTTTCTAATCTCTAAAATAAATCGAATAACATGCTTGTTAAAATGTACAACCAAGTGATATTTCGTTCACGTGTAGACACGTATTTGTTGTTTTTAAATGATAAAACCCCATTGTGTTATATTGTGTTCTCGTCAACTTCTCTATCCAGCTGTTATATCAATAACACCATGCTGAAGGTAAAACTGTTCTGGCAGAACAAATAAAAACATCCAGGCAGGATAAATCTTTTTTCTTTTCAGCAGGCAGCTTAGTTCTAGATGTTCCAGGGAAGATCTCAATCGTTTGCTTCACATTAAAACGTCTCATCTCCCAGTTCTCTCTGTCTCGCTATCCCTCCCTCTTTTGGCCCGCTGTCCCCCAGGAGCTTATACAGGCCATTACTGTCAAGTACCCTCCACTCTTTATTTTTGCCCTTTTATCTAGAACAACTAATTCAGGTTCCGTTGCCCTTTTCACTCCAAGACGTGTCTCCCGGTAAAGCCCTTCAGCGAGCGGCTTGAGAAGAGAGCCCTCAGAAATTGAGGGGTTAGTGTCAGGATGAAAACTTCGGTCCAGATGATTTCGGCTGTAGGCCATATTAGCGGTCATACAGAACATCTTAGCCATATGACAGCTGGATTCGAGGGTATGTTTAGATGTTTCGATAATATTATCAGGAGGAATTTGGGATCAATAATCTGCCAGAGATATGACGGAATACATCCCAATTATAAGATGTTTACAGCGGAGTAATGAGGCATATCTCCCGGTCTGGTATTCCACGACTGTTTAAGGCTCACTCTCTAACACAATTTCCTGTTTCTGGGAGAGCTCTATCTACTCGAAAACAAAATTTATGATTACAGATTTAGCAAACCTCACTTAAGTTAATTTAATGCTGGCTTGAATTCTGAGTAAACATTGTTAAATGAAAAATTATAACCCATCCCGTTTATGTTGGGTTTAACAACTCAATGAATCTTAAAGGAAATTTTAACGATACATGTTTTAAGAAGGTAATACTGACAGAAAATTGTACTATTTTTTATACACATTCATAAATCTTATTGGGTCTTTTTCAGCACCTTGGACAGCGACCACCATTGACGCATTCTCAACACAAGCTCTTCAAAAACGGCCTTTTATTTTGTGTGAACAAATTCGAAACACACAGAACTGTGATTGTGTGTGATTTTGTTTTCTTTCAACAGTGATACTTACAAACCATCGATTAACGACGGCTGCACTTTAAATTATATTTCATAGAAAGTATTAACATGTGCATGCTATAAGAAAAACAGTCCTGTAAACTCTTTTCAAATGTAAACGGTCAGTTATACATTTAGATAGCTTGTACGTGCGTTTTAACGAAATAGCAATAAGCTTCAAAAATATCCTGTTTGGAAGTTCACCAGTGAAATGTCAAAATGATACGTAGGCCTACATGGATCCTTAAAAAATAAAAAATAATGTAGCAACTCCCACAATAGAACAAACTAAAGCTAATTGTTTTGTTACGAGCAGAAGAGTTTGTTGACAGTTTTAGGAAAATGCATATTGTCCTTCGTGGAGTCTTGGTGCTGTAGAGACGGAAGTCCTTTGATGACATTGTTCCCAGCAGCGCGTTCCATAGCGCCGGTCTCGTGTATTGACCCCTTGGTGGTCGTGGTCCACGAGACTGTGGTGTTGGTCAGGGCCTGGTTCAAAGTGCTATGTCTGAATAACGGGTCGTGGAAAACCCCATCCACCCAGTTTCTGAGAGTTGTCACGGGAGAGTCCAGCTGTCTGTCTAGAACAATGACAGGGGAGGAAGCGGCGGGTGTGTCGGGCAGGGCCGGCTGAGGCTGACACCGCAACATACAGGACGGGTACTCCGCCTGGTTTAGAGACGTGGCCGTCTGGGCCAACGACCAGATCCGCGGCTTACCGTCCAGTATTTGGTGGCCCTGTTGTTGGTAGCAAAGTTTCCCCTGCCTGCTGTCATGGTCCTCTGGTGAGGGTTTGCTGAGCTCCTGCTCCCCGCCCAGTGACACCGGGATGCTGATCTTTAGCGATGTGTCCTTTAGATGATCGTTCGGACAGTCGGTAGTCGTCATGTGAGTGTTCATGTGGTACTGGTGTTTGAGCTCGCACTCAGAGCTCTCAGATTCTATGGTGTCGAAATCGTCCAGGTCGCTAAGGGCGAGATCCTTATCTTTCTCTGAAACATAAAGAAACTGGAAATATGAGATCGAACTTAAAGTGTAATAAACGTTTTGCAATCATTGCGATTACGCATAACTTTATTGATACTATGTAAGGGCTAACAAATACGTAGTTGAGTAGATGTTTCCAAAAAGTACAACAACACGTTATAGTCAATGGTTTATGCCATGTAATCGCTAACTTAAAATAACACCTAAACACGTTTTTAGTAAACTGTTTAGCATATCACAAAAACATTCTACATTTTGCAAATTTTTATTAAATACATTCACATTTGCAAGTGTAAATAAGTAATAGTTTGCGGGTACTCCTGCGATTTTAGCCTCTGACCATTAACCAAAAGGTTAAAAGATCAAATCCCTAAAAACCACAAAAAAACAAAAAAGAAAACCCTGCAGTGCCCTCAGGTAGGTGCTGTAAGTGACAATGTGCTCTCTGTCAACTCAAAAGTTAAAAAACACCACTCAATAATGATAATTCACTAGAACGAACACTAAAAGCAGGCAGAGTTAAAGCGTCACTAAGGCTTGCAGAGTTAAAGCATCACTAAGGCTGGAAGAGATAAGGCATCACATAGGTTGGCAGAGTTAAAGCGTCGCTAAGGCTGGCAGAGTTAAAGCGTCGCTAAGGCTGGCAGAGTTAAAGCGTCGCTAAGGCTGGCAGAGTTAAAGCGTCACTAAGGCTGGCAGAGTTAAAGCGTCACTAAGGCTGGCAGAGTTATGGCATTTTCTGTTACATGAAGAACAAGAACTGACCTTCATCGTTGTTCTCGCTCTTGACGTTGCCCTCCTGAGAGCCGTCATCATCTTCATCGTACCTCTTCTCATCGGAACACTTGTTTCGGGGAGGCCACGTCATCTTGTTCTCCTTCTTCAGCCTCCTCCTGGCGTTGGCGAACCAGGTGGACACCTGCGTCAGGGTCATCTTAGTAATGATGGCCAACATGATCTTCTCTCCTTTGGTGGGGTAGGGGTTCTTCCTGTGCTCCTGAAGCCAGGCTTTTAGGGTGCTGGTTGTCTCTCTGGTTGCGTTCTTTCTCCTGGTCCCTCCGTCCATGGAGCCGTATCTGCTGGTGAGGATATAACGTTCCTTTCAGCAATCGATTGGGACAACACAAGTCTGCACGCCGGTGTGAAACCGAATTATACATTTTATTTTTCTGGGGGACATTTTATAGACTTTGAAAGTAACAACGTCTACACGGCAGAGGAGAGGCAGTTGACTGTGTGCCGCCCCGTGTAAAATGTAGCGATGATTCATCTAGCAGTAGCCGTCACAGCGACAGGCCTCCGGAGAGGCTGTCTAAGTGCATAATGCCCCGTATGAGGAGGTCAAGTCCTGCTAGGTGTGGGTGAGTGAACACAGAGAACCGCCGGGCTGGCTGCCTCTCTTTGCAGAAGTGGGGTAAAGTAGACTGGGATATTGTCTGATTGAGTGAACCGACGCAGCGCCGCGTAAAAAGGCCCGGGACGCGAAGCCTGAAGCATTAGTCTAATATTCAGCACCACAGGCCCCGCTTGAGGCTAAACTCGGGGGCCAGAACTGTTCCTCCAGCTCCTCCATTGGCCGTGCGGTGCACTTCTACCTTCACATGTGTCAACTTGTCGGCCAATTACTTGAGTTGGATGGAACGAGAGGTCGGCGCTGTGACAGGCGAGTCGTTCAGTCTCATGGAAACAAGCGTGACAGCAAAGACGAGAATCGTCCGACTGTCAGCCCCATCGGAGCAAGGATCTGCCTGTCATACTGGTACTGGCCCAGGGCAGGGTCCTACCTGTCATACTGGTACTGACCCAGGGCAGGGTCCTACCTTTCATACTGGTACTGGCCCAGGGAAGGGTCCTACATGTCATACTGGTACTGGCCCAGGGCAGGGTCCTACCTGTCATACTGGTACTGGCCCAGGGCAGGGTCCTACCTGTCATACTGGTACTGGCCCAGGGCAGGGTCCTACCTGTCATACTGGTACTGGCCCAGGGCAGGGTCCTACCTATCATACTGGTACTGGCCCAGGGCAGGGTCCTACCTGTCATACTGGTACTGGCCCAGGGCAGGGTCCTACCTTTCATACTGGTACTGGTCAAGGGCAGGGTCCTACCTGTCATACTGGTACTGGCCCAGGGCCGGGTCATACGGATAGTAGGCTGCAGCCTGGGTTATCCCCGCGTGCGCAGACGCTGTGGCATCTTTGGTATCGAACGTCCCCTGCGTTACAAAAGACGAGCCAATCAGGAGGAGCTGACACTGATGACATGTTGGACTTTAACAGATTCAAAAACGTTTTTTAACAATATCATAAGGTCCAGGGATACCATTTTAACACACATACTTTCTCTCTCACACACACACACGCACAGACACACTCTGAAACTGAAACTACACCATTAAAAGCAGCTAAATGTATTGTTCTATTATTGGAAAAGTTAAATTATGTCTTTGTTATTGGAGGCATTACAACTATTCAATTGGGGAAACAACCACATGGCAATATATTTGCACAGTGCCACGTAAGTTGCAGGCAAACTATAAACACACCCATCTCCAAAACAGTTGTTATAAGTAAGCAATGTGGATATATATTATTCGAACTGTTTTCTGTAATGTAGCTTATTTGTTTTATTCCTGTCTGGGCGCCATCATCTGCTTCAATTCTTGTTGTTACTTGCACTTTGAGGTTTCAAGTAGCTGCAAAGGCACTTTGTGATAACTGCTTATGGAAAAAGTGCTTTGTAAAATAAATGATTTTATTTATTAAATTAGTTTTTTTATTTTAATGTGTAGTGTCTGCCTTGGCAGCAGCTACTAGTAAGGTACTAGGCCAATGCTAAATATGGCATTTACAAAAGCAAGTTTGCACCTGACGCTTTCGCTTGCCAAACTCATCCTTCTCATTACAAAATGACTCTTGGCTGTTCCGTAATAGCCTGCAGTTGTTTCCCCTGTAAATGTAGCTACTACGAAGACTTCCAACATTCAGACCGTGTGCGTAAAGCGGCGCCGTGACGGTAGACTACAGGATATTTCACATATACAGACACTACGTGAATCACTGCCATGAGAGTTATGAGACACAATGTTTACCAGTGAGTAGAAAGCGGACGCGTCGGTTCCATAAGTAACATAATTCCCATAGCCTTGGCTCCCGGTGTAAGGGTTCCCATACACTCCCAGAGCCGCCGCGGAGCTTAGCTCGTGCCTAGCGGTGGCCAGTAAACGGCTTTCGTACACAGGGCAGTAGACCGGCGTCTGGGCGGAGGCTGTCACCCCGGAGTCAGCGATGCTTCTGCCGCTAGACTCGCAGCAAGTTGTCAAAGAGTTGGTTGTCATGAGGAACTATAAAGCATGAAAAAAGCAAGTTATTTACAAAGACTATAAACTGAAGTAATATGTGAAATCGATGTCTAATATGGGTAAGGGGATATAGAAAAACGATTTATAGCGAGTAGTTATGTAAAACAATCCTCTTTAATTAAAACGGGTAAAAATGTTACCAGAATCCCGGTTTGCAATCTCCCCTAAGACATTTGTATGGAACATTGCCAGAAGGACAACAGTTGGGTTATCTAAGCCCGGCTATAAAGCGTGCTTGTCCACAAAACAAGTTGGCATGTGGGATATCAGATGGTCAACATATGGCGCACATTCCGAGGATATTATCTGGTAGAAATCAGTTAACGGAAGGTCGGAGTGCATTCGCCGGTTTCTGGTTACCCTCTTTACCTTTAGCTCTCGTTCAGAGAACGCTATCACGAGTAATCTAAGGTAACGAAACCCAATTCCGACATGGCGCATTAAGACACACCGCTTTCTGCTTTCTTGTTGAAAGTGCATAACATGATCAACATTTGAATCAATATTAGAATCAATAGTGATGAAATGTAGCCGAATATTCCATACGGAGGAGGTGAACTTACTTGCGGCGCAGATGAGTAGGGATATCCGAATTGTGGATATGACATTGTAGAGAGGTCCCAATATCTGGAGATAAAGCGAGCCTGCAGGTCTCCTCGCTATAACGTTGCCTTTCTCTGTTTCACTGTACCAATTGATTGGTAAGCCCAGGCAGGAGGCTGGGGGCTTATAGGACGAGACACACTACCATGTTTAATTTGTTCAAATGCCCCCGAAACGACGCTCCAAAATGTGCCCTCTCTTTTTTCCTTGTCTTTTTTAAAATCTCTTTTAATGCCCAAATTATTTAGGACAAATTAACTATATTTGTCGAGATTGATGACTTCGATGTCAGAAATACATATTTTGCTTTATAAAAAAGTAGTGTAAAACACGTCAGCCCAGATGCAGGTTGTTTTAAACACCAGTGACTCTGACGTCAGACGAAACCCACTCAAAATGTCCAGACTGTAAATTCAATATGCATTTCTGGGAATAAAATTCCAAACAAGTAAACAAGGAGTGGAATGAGGACTTTCTAAGATTGAATCGTCATTCAATTAATCAATTAAACACTTATTTTATATGCCGTTCCCCATCTTTATTAAGATCTAATAGTTTCAATTTACATGCATTTCAGTTATTTCATATTAGGTCACACATTCTGCAGGAAATTAATTAACTAGTAACTAATTCGTCCCTTAAGTAATTAGTCTTATAGCCTTTTCAATAACATACCCACAAGGAAACTATTTAAACGGGGAAAGTTAATAAAACCTACGAGGGATAATTGTAGAACGCTTTTTGAACCACTTTGCCATGGCAGTGTAAAGTGTTTGATCTTATCTTTGTCACCGGACTGTTCCCTTGGGATTTTCGAATTATTTGGTTAACGTCATTTATTATTGTTTGGAATATAGGCGACTCACAGTTGCTTCTAACGTCACCTCAGTAGACCTTGTAAATATCCACACTCTCTCGGAAATGTTTGCAACATGTTTTATCACACAACAGTATCCCTCCCCTTGGTTAAATGACAGTGGGAGAGGTTGTTCTGCGCTAATTTCCCAGCCTAAAGCTGAAAGGCGTTTCTCCAATAACGTTAATGTGTGTAGTGTGAGAGGGCTAGGGTGTGAGGCGGGTACGGTCTGCTCTGGGCCGGGATAGGTCTGCGGCCGGGCTTGGTCTCTGCTGGGTGGGGCTGAGCTGGGATCCATGGTGTGCTGACTTGCTTAGAGAAGCCTGGGTTCAGACATGTGAATTGCCCGGGGGTCACACTCAAATTAATGATGATGTTCTCCTCTGTTCCCAGCTGGAACGCCGAGCCCTGGGTGACAGCTAGAGGAGGGTGATGGATGGCTACCCCGAGACCCGCCAACACAATATCATACCCACAGCATAATTACCTTCCATCTACAGATGAAGGTACCTGTCCTCAAATTAAGTTAAAACTGTATGAGGAAAGTTTCTTTTAGAGTTTATAGAGCGAATGTTCTTTGGATCAATTAAATTAGTGTGACACCTCAGACCAAAACACTCATATTTAACATTTGCCGGAAACATGATCGGGGGGTCATAGGACGAGACCGAGCTGACAGGACTTTGACATGACTTTTAATTTGCATTAAACCATAAATGACGCCGGAACGCCCCACTGAATTATTCAAACTTTTTGGGTCCATTAAGTACAAAAAAAACCAATAAAATATTTTAAATACATTAAACAGGACTTTCTTAACAAAATTGATATAATATAAATAAACTCACCTTAATTAATACAGTTATGGCAACCTGATATAAGACTGTAGTTGTAGTCGGTTGTAATTCGGAATGATTCAAGTAACTTGATAAAGACAGAAGATATGTAGACCCCTTTATGTTAAATTGATCGCCATTTCTGCATTTACTTGGATGTTAATCATTTTCACCACTAACGATTACAACCAGAAACAGACTTATCATTTTGGGTTCTTCAAACCATTTTAGATGATGATTGGACAGTTTTGTTTAAAAATCGAAAAGACATGGAAGTTTGATATCCAGTAAACAGTTTAATTCAAGTGGCCTTTTTCTACATTTACATTATCCTGCTTTACTGGTTTATCAAGTCTGCTTAAATATTGATATGCACTAGTATATGCATTTAGAAGGAAACGAATGTTGTTTCAAGTTTCATTCTTGTTTTTCGTTTTAAGATGAAAAGAAAATGATCTCTTCTGTGACCGATTGCGTCAATTTGATTAATGCTGATAATGAACGATATGGGTAAGATGTAGCCTACACGCCAATTGAATGTACGGAAGGGTAGTTGACAGTAGAGCATTTTACTTGTTAATTCAAATGCTAATTGATAATTATCTATTTGTTTGATCATGTGAAATAAAGTGAAGAATGGCGTTAATGTTTTACTCTTATAAATGAAGACAGATGCGGTAGCTGTATCTACTTTCAGAGACAGCATGCATCACTCAACGAGTGGCATTAATCGGCTGAACTACCCACTATGGAATGAATTGATGGGCTTTGATATCGTTTTTGTATCCGTTTTAAATGATAAAATAAATGCTTTTGAAAACAAACAACAACAAAAAGTGGTCACAGTCATTATCTGCAAGCTTGCAGTTTTACTGAGATGAAATAATCTTATGCGTACTTTTTGTTTGGAAACGTATATTGTTCTGAAGACTATACTTTTTATGGGCTAGACCCGCATGAACATCCCGTGAGAAGAGACCGACCGTTGCCTGGCTAGAATAATTGTTGAGTCTTGTTCAATGCATCGTTAATTTGAAAATGTCCAATTTCTATAACATTCAATTCATTAAACTGTCACTTTATCATCTCTCCGGTTGATTAATGACACAGCTAGGACAGTGGAGAAGCATGGCAGGGCAGGAATGCCCCCCTTTAACAACAATTCATATTAGACTGACTGGGGAAAACACTGAACTGTTAATGTAAAAGGTACAGAGTAAAAAATCTCTATATAACCACGTCTCTGAATTACAAAGTCATGCAAAAATCTAGAACAATACATAATTGTTTGGGGAATATCAAACTGTGTCTCATATTGTAATAACTCAAACACGTTGATTACATTTTGTAAGTCCTACTGTACAAGCATACACACGTTTAACCAAGGCTTCAGCTCAGTAGGTGCATCTGTAGGCTTCTGTCGCAAAGGAATGAAGTTTGCCAGTGTCTAATTTCACAGCAGGCCTCTTCAGTTTTGGGTTGAGCTGTGTTGGTGACGCTAAAGCTGAGGTGTTGAGAGCTATCCTAGACATTCCTTCAGTCCATTTCAGCCAGATGCTTGATGAATTGCCAAGGATGTACTATTTAAAGTTACCACTTCCAAGTTGTGGGAGTTGAACCTCATGTTCCGTGTGCACACATTGTAGGTCGGTCATTGAATATCACTAAACCTCTATTGGTTTGGCCTTTCAATAAAACATTTATTGTTCTCTACATTAATCTTTCTTCACGGTTCTCAAAAATTCAACGTTGTGCATATCCCAAAACGTAAATGACTACTCCAAGACATTTCAGATCTGAATGTTAGATGATGTGAGCCGTGAATGGATTGTAGTGTCACAGTGTACCAACCAGTGCCCTGGAGCTAATCCCAGGTTGGCCTACAGCAAGGCTGTCTCTTCCTGGATCTGGTCCCAGGTTGGCCAACATCAGGGTGTGTCCTTCCTGGACCTGGTCCCTGATTGGCCTACAGCAAGGGTGAGTCCTTCTTGGATCTGTTTCCTGGTTGGCTTACTGCTGGGTGTGTCCTCCTGGACCTGGTCCCTGGTTGGCCAACAGCAGGGCTGTCTACATGTTTCTCTGAGTCTATATATGTGTCTGAGATCTTAGCAAGCATGAATCAAAGGTGAGAGCTTATGCAGCTTATCTGGGAGAACATTTGCGGTTGTTGTCTTTATTACCAAATTGAATATTGATCAAATATTGATCTCAGCTTTTTAAAGTTTTATTTAGCCGTCACAGTGTAGCTTTCTAATGTAGTTGTGGCTGTAATGATTCCAATGGTTTGAAAATCAACGTTGATGTTTATATCCAGGCCTTATTCGCTTGATACAGTCTGGCATGTTCCTATTTTGTACATACAAAGCGTAACTTTATCAGCGAGACTTCCAAAGCTGCCCATTGATCTTTCGGTTTTCCTCTCCACAGGCCCAGCGGATACACATAGGTACAAGTCCTAGGCCCCCAGGCGGACAGGTAAACTGGTGACACCTCAGAGTTCGGAGAGGTGATTTAGACCAAAGCAGGTGCTGGGAAAAAAACACATTCCAACTGTCTACACAACTGTCCCAGCATAGACAGGCTGGGAGGTTGAACATTATGGAATAAATTATCAAAAGAAGATGTTTAATTGGCATTGTATTTACTATAGAAAACAATACTATATCCATATATATATTCGAAATCTGTTTGTAAAATGTCTATATTAATCTGTCACTTGTTTTATGTGAAGCAGTGACTTTTTAAACATTTAGGTTTTTAGGTAAATTTTCATCCTTGATGAAATACAGCTTTCCATACGTTGCACTTGATTTCCAAATCCATGGACTTCCTCTGTCAGATGACAGGTGTCGGATGTCTACATACCACCTTCATTTAAAAACAGGGCAAAACAGGGCCTGTGGGTACATTTAATTTGGCTCGACTGGATTATACAACAAATATTGGCACGCTTGGTAAAAATGTGCAAAACATTTGCAGTCCTGCATTTATTAATTTGTGAACCCATCTCTAGCTAAAATAGAAGCACTGAGTCGTCTCCAATTAGGTTTGATGTGGTGGGAGAACCCTTAACAAGGTATATGAGACATTCATGTATGCAGACACTCTCCAGATCCATTGCTCTAGAGGTGTTATTCCACACGTGTGGCCTCTTAAACCCACCTCTCATGTTTTCAATTGAGTGTAGGTCAGGAAACTGGGATGGACATTGGAAAAGGTTCTAAGTAATAAATGTTTTCGTGAATCTGGAGGAAAGCATTGGGCCTTCGTCCTGCTGGAAGATCCAACAATGTACCAGTTACACTGGCCTTTAGAAGTAAAGCAGCCTATAACATCACATATCTACCACGTTAACATCACATACCCACTTTATATTTCAAAGCGAGGAATAGATTTATTTTTGCATGGCAAATCCGTTTTTAATGCCAACCCTAACTTTATTTCTGTCTCATCTGACAAAGGACCCCTTTTCCGATCAAAACTTAAATGCATCTGGCAAACTACAGTGACCTTCATTTCATAATGGGAGTATAGGATTTGTTCTGTTAAGACATCCAAATAACGTGTTGGCTTTGGGTCTATTTCCAGGTGTTCCCAAAACCTACTCTTTTTCTATTTTGCATGTTCTCTGACCTTTTCTATGTTAATAGAAGAATCATGGAGTTCATCATGAGTGTCACCTCATATTTGTACCCCCAGTGAAGCAACAAGTAAAGGATGACCACTTAAGAGTTCCTAAGCAATCAAAAGTATAAAAAATATGGTGGTTTTCCAAAAAAATTGTTTCACGTGTAAGATCATGCTAATAACAAATATTCATTTTTATTGTCTCATCAACACAGATGGTACATAACTATTTTCCAAAACAAATAAACACTCCAGGCCATAAAAGTATACATAACTACATATAAAATAGGTTGAGAATGTTTATGTATATTTATATATATCTGGCCTGCAATTTGATTTTGGCTATAAAAACATCTAGTAAAAGAACATATTTGGCATTTTGTAAAAATGTTGCCCGCCCCCGGTTTTCAAAAATAGGTCCTATCACCTTGAGACTAATATCTGTCCAGGTTTTTCACCCTCTTTAAAAAGGTTCGACATGTTTGTTCATGTTTGATGGATGGATGGAGTCCTCTGCTGTCTGAAGCCAGGTGTTTGTTGTAGCCTGTCCGGGGGCCAAGCCCCAAATGGCAACGTATTACCTATGGACCCTGGTCAAATGTAGTGCACGAAATATGAAGCGGGGCACCATTTAGGACATTCCGCAGAGGACCTCGCCCAGAATGAGAGTTGGAGGCACCGGACCAACCGAATTGCATGTGGCAATGGGGTTGGTGTTGCTCCCTAGAGTGGTGTCTGTAATGTACCCGTAAATTAATCCAACGTAACATCAGAACCGGTGTCTGCCACAAGGCAGACTGTCCTCTGCAAAAAAAGAGGGGCGTTACAGCACGGTGCCTTACAACACCGGGTCACAACGGAACCGATCCTGGACACGTGGAGGCAACAACCGGAGCCCTTTCTCTCCTTCCCGAATGGTTAGAGACCAACGTCAGCCAAAGTCCTGGTCTACGCGGGCCCGTCGTCAGCGGTACCAGCAACCGCGGCATTTTACAGCCCCAAGTCGGTGACACCGCTTGAATATTCAGCCGGATGACAATAACGACAATGTCTATTTCCTATTACGCTTAAGCTCTCCTGTGTTTCACGCTTGGTCGATTATCGGGCTTATAATTAAGTTGATGAAAACACGGTGCGCGTTACGGCGGCAGTGCGAGGAGGTCCGGATGTCACGGCTGAACATCCATTATGAAAATGAAGAAGAAAACCCATCCCCAAATGTGCAACGAACGAACCACAGGGCCCATTCATCTCAGAAGAAATGTCTTCGGATAAAAAGTACAGAACATGCGAGAGCCGGATTTAGCCCTCTGAGTGGCGGAAGCAGGCATAATGTAGGGAGTTAGGAAGAGTTAATGTAGCCCCACTACTGACCGACAGAAAGGAAGAGGACTCCCGGTGGGAAAAAACATGTCCTGCTCACAACTGCCAGAGTCAGTCCCGCATTACCTGACTGATTCCTGCACCGAAATCGTGGAACGGCGAGGCCCAAAAAGCAGCCGCATGTTAAACAGTGATTAAAATTGTATAGTTTTAATACTTTCAGGTAAAAATATTCAAATGCCTGGTTGTTCCACGTCTCCGTGATTGAAGGGACTTGGGATTGTCCTTCCACTTGGTTCCCTCGTCTCGTCTCAAGCCCGTCACGGTCACAGTAACATGCCTCTGTCATTAAAGGGGACGCAGTCCCGGTTTTGGGCCTGCAATAAGATGCGGAATCAGACAATAAAGTGCATTTGTGTTCAGTAGGTGCATTATGAATAAATAATTGTAAGTGCCTGGCTTACATCTCCTGGATAATCTAACTTGCACAGCCGGCTTCTCTGGTATTATGAGGTGAATATGGAATCATGACTTCATAATGCAAAGTGTGCATTTCCAGTAGATGGAAAGATGGAGCACAAGATGGACCAAGATTCTCTGTTAGTCATTATGTCAGTCTGAGGGTCTGCTTCTAGATGAAGAAAGGAGACAGTGGTGAGACGTGTGTTGTGCCGAGGGTCAGAGGTTAGACTGTCCTGTACTGTCTTATGGTTGGGAAGGTTTAAACCCCAGGGTTAAAGGTTAGACTGTCCTGTACTGTCTTGTGGTTGGAAAAGTTAGGATCCTAGGGTCAGATGTCAGACTGTCCTGTACAGTAGGTACCCTGGATGATTCAAGGGTCTGGAATGGATGACACCAGGGGAGGTCTGATTAGATAAAACCACAAGAGTCTGGATTGCGACAGTGGAGGCTGAATTGCACCAAGAAGGTCTGGTTGGAACCATGGAGACAGGGGGTCTGGTTGGAACCATGGAGACTGGGGGTCTGGTTGGAACCATGGAGACTGGGGGTCTGGTTGGAACCATGGAGACTGGGGGTCTGGTTGGAACCAGGGGGGTCTGGTTGGAACCAAGGGGGTCTGGTTGGAACCAAGGGGGTGTACTCTGATGGCTCCTTTAGTGTGAATAATTGGATCCATGTTGAGGTTCTTTAGGTGGGTGGGGGCTGTTTGGGTGGATCCTGGTTGGAAGGGTCAGTGAAGCCTGTTGTCTCATGACTCCCCGTAAAGCCGCCTGACCACCGTGGAGTGATCGGTGTCAGTGGCCCGTCTGACATGATGGCACTGGTCTGGGACAGGGAGGGGACACTGCTGCTGAGCTATGCAGAGGGACGGGGGAGGATGGGGGACGGGAGACCGGGAGGGCCGGGGGGACGGGGGGAGGCTGTCTGTGGGGGGGGGTTGGGGGCATGAAGCCTCCTAGACACAGTCTGATTGACAAGACTCATTGTTAGGCAGCAGATTCGGATGTAATGCAGCCTTTCCCCGGCTCTCTTCTTTTCCCTCCTTTCTTTTAACCTCTATCTCTCTCTTGCACTTCAGCTCTCTCGCTCTCACCACTATCTTTCTATTTACTTCTTTTTTAATCTTTACTCAATCGCTTCTACGATTTCAGCATTTCAGTTCATCTGCTCCCTGATCTTTCCCTGAGTAGGTGGAATGTTCTGGTCCTTGCTGAGGAGAAGGGAGGTTCTGATTCTTTCTTGTGGTCCTCTACTGATGAGGAGGGAGGTTCTGATTCTGTCTTCTCTTCCTTCACTGAGAAGGAGGGAGGTTCTACGTTCTATATAAGTTATTTTAGTTCGGTGTCTATTTGGAGGAACTAAGTCAGAGAATGCAGGGAGCGTTCTAATAATATTGTAATATTATTTTCTAAGGAAGTAGAGGAGAAGTTGTTCCCTCTCCTCCGCTCAAGTCTGCGTTCTGTTATTTTCCAGCTGACTGACCACATTAACTTGTTTTTCAGGAGTGCTGATGTATACATTAACATGCATTATTCTGACACATTACCTGCCTGGCCTTCTCACAGTAATAACCACCGCCTAGACATACATACTAGCAATGGAAAACACTCTGGCTCGACTTCATTATTCCTCTATAAATGTGCATATTGGAAGTGGGCTTTAGTGGCTTGTTTTGTCCAGACTGACTGTTCTTAAGATGCCATGCAGATCCGGGACGCAGGAGTGATTGTGTCTATATATGGTTTCTTTAGTTCCTCTCAGAATGTGTCAGGTGTGTCAATGTGTGGCCTCAATCCGTCCATCTCTCGATGTGAAGATGGCCTGCTAAGCAGACATTCGAATACACAATCTCCATCATACACCCAGACGCATGTAGCCTGGACGGATGAAGAGACAAAAGGGGAATCCGTGTAAACACTTGTATCTTCAGAATTCTCAGTGGTACTCATTTTAGATTTCAAACCCTGGTTCCATTTTTCCATTCGACTGGACAAGAAAATTATTTTTGAAACCTATTCAAGCTATATTGTTACTTTTTGTTCTATTTCTATTCCCCTGTGAGGTCTTTGTTTGTAGAATTTAATTTATTACTCCAAGCTGACAAGAAGCTAGTCTCTACTGATTACATACATTTTTTAATGGCATACTATTTTTTGGGGTGAGACAATTGTAGGCCTGCATTTTAGCAGGTTGAGAGAGAGCGATGAAAAGGTTGAAAACTCCCCTTACAATAATTTCTCCTAACTTTTACTTGGACCTTGTCTCATTAAGGTCAACAAAAGTCTGAGGTCACCTGATTATGTTTTTGAAGCCATTTTTTATTTCATTTTAGTTCATTTCACTGTTCAATTGATCCCACACAACTTCAATTATGTCAATGGTCTGAGGTGGAGAATCTAATGCCATCAGCGCTGCTTCCACCAGCAGACTCCTCCGTCAAGTTAGTCGTCTTCACAGAGTATTTGGGGCTCATGGAAGTCTGTTAGTGTTCCTTCCACCAGCAGACTCACTCTTCATCTAAGTTAGTCGTCTTCACAGAGTATTTGGGGCTCATGGAAGTCTGTTAGTGTTCCTTCCACCAGCAGACTCACTCTTCATCTAAGTTAGTCGTCTTCACAGCGTGTTTGGGGCTCACTGATCTCTGTCAATGAGCTAGGCCCGTCTATGACGTCTAACAAGCACAAGTCCCCCTTTATTGATGCTAGAAACTTACTGCACCATTCTTCTTTGATTGGTGACGTCAGAGACTAGAGGAGCTACTGTGATGCCGAGGTCATGTCATTGTGTTGATGGGGGGAATGCAGAGCCAATGAAAGCAGAACTTCCAGGCTTTCAGACAACATTTTAGTTCAGTTCTGCGACTTTCAATCACTTTGTGAGATTGTATGAATTCACTGGAATATCTTCCCGGATGTTAGGACTACTCCTCCTGGAATACAGAGGAATTGTTACACTGGGCTTATTTTGAGTATTCTTATGTACACAGAATTATTAGTATAAGTTATCTGAGATGCACACAATCTCCAGACAAGCTGTTTGACAATATTTTGCTTGTAATAAATGTCATAAATCTGATTGAATAGGGCAAGGCAATAAAAGCAACTCTAAATGTATAATCAAATATGTTTTCTTTATGCCTACAGGGGTGTTTCCAAATACCATTTAAAATTGCAAAAAATAGAAGTTCCTATATACTGTTATATTAATGGGTAAAAGACTCATGTACCGTTCATTAGATGCAGCCTTACTGTCAACAACCTCCCATCTCAAAAGACATCAATTACCATGTGGACCGTGGAAGATTTGCATTCTAAACTTGTATAGTTTTAACAAGCAAATAAACACATATTGCCTGGATAGGTAACTTTAAACCATTTTCAAGTGGCCTGACTTTGCAGGGTCGTGTAGAAATGTCTACGTACAGATGCATGTGTTCCTACAAGAGTTTCCAACATCTTTCCAGGGAACAACCGTTCCCACGCAACTTCACTGTAAAAGTGAAGCCACACAGTGCAACCGAACTGAGGATATTCACAAATGAGCTTTGGTGCTGCCTGTGTCGTGAGCAAGGCTAGAGAGCAAGCCACTGCAGCACGGAAAGGAAGGAGGAAAAGGAACAGAGGAGGGAAGGAACTAAGGAAGGAGGAAAGAAGGGTTAGCAATAAACACTGATGGAGGTTCGATCCTGAGGGCTTTGCACCTTTATACCTTTCATTCCTGGAAAAAGGGGCTTGTGTGACATTACACTTTCAACACACTGCCAGCCTTAAGACCATGAATACAAATACAGTTCCTTACTTTAAACCCCCGACCTCCTAAACCACCCCCTCCACCCCCCCAACCCACCAAATCTCCTGCCTCGGGCCATCATGATCACATGCTCATCGAGGGTCAGTCGCAGAGATCCAAACAAACCCTTTTACTCCTGCGCCTTCGCTCTTAAAATAAAGGCATGGGGCCGCCCGAGGACCCACTCCTTCGGCCCAGGAGCACTCACTCCCCATCCGTCTATCTCGCTCTCTCGCCCCCGCTCCCTCTGTTCTGTCCCTCTTTTGTCCCCCTCTCTCTCTCTGCCTGTCTCTCCCTGTCTCTCCCTCCACCTCCTCCTGCCTGCCCGGGACGAGGGCTCCCGTGTCCTTCGAGAGGAGTGTGTGAAAAAGGCACAATACAGGTCCCTCGACACTGCTCCCCACCGCCGCTGCGAGTGTGAGAAGAGGCCTGCATTTGATGCCTGACTGACCGAATCTTCTTCTGGATAGTCGCCGGTATTCCCCGGTGAGGCCCTTAGCGGGGCTGGGGGGGCGGCGGTAGGGGGGCGGGAGGGATCAGGAGAGAGGAGATGGAGAGAGGAAGGTTCAGTAATTGTATCAAGGCCTGTTGAGATTTTCTCTAACGGCTCTCGGTAAAAGGAATGTGGTCCCATGGTGCTTGAAGCGGCCGCTGTAGCAAACCCCCAAAACATTGTGCACTCAGATATGAATAACATTCAATTTATCACATGAAAGCCCATATATTGAATGGAACACCTCTGCTGTCATCAACTCCATTTATTTTTCCGCCCTCAAATGAAACTCTCCAATTCTAAGGAGGGTCAAGATTACTTCTTGACTCATGTAGTGTTCCTTTACGGTGTACACATTCCCTCTGCAGTAATGTTGTCTTTGTCAATCTAAACTGTATGGTTGTCAGACCAATTCAGTACCTCAGTGTCTGTGGACAAGTGTTTGACATTGAGACCAGGACTCATTAGCATTTGTGTCTTTGAGCCAATTACGAGTTGCAGATAATTGTGAACTTGTTCCAGCGTCATATGTTTTTAGTTGCTTCCCAATAGCAATTTCTTTTATTTCTGGTTCTGTTAATGGAGCTGGAAGAAACTACAGAACCGTACTTCCTATGACACCACTCATTCCACTCCAATACACATTGAGCGAGATGTCGTCTTTATACCTCAGTGGCCGTGAGGAGTATCGAACTGAAAACTGTCTTGTATATCTTTAGAACATAGCATGTAACCATTGCCAATTTTGCCTGTTAACACCTTGAAATAACTGTATCTATCAGGCAAATCTGGCATCAAATCTTGTTCTAACTTTTATAGTGTAAAAACAATGAGGAGCTGGTCTAAGCAGAATGCCACAAAATATTGTGAGTTAGGAACAAGATGGAACAATGTTTGTCATTTTAGAGCAAGACTAACCAAGGTTTTTCATTTAGGACTGGGCTGCTCAAGCCCATTCCTGGATTACAAACATACCCAAGTTACTGACTACTGGATTGTAGAGCTCAAGGACCAAGTTTGCTCTGCCCTGACTTCAGGATTGCGTGAATGTGCAAGTAAAAATACCTGTGTAAAAAAATCTATAATTGGGATTTATAGTTAATTTTGACACTCTACCCTCTACACACAATGAAACAAACAAGACAGAAAAATATGTCAAAGAACAATGCACAGTTACGACAAAGTGTAACAAACTAAAATAACATTCAACTACTGAACATCAAAACTGAAGTAATGCATTCTACCTCATGGCTCGAGTCGGCAAACCTTTGATTTACAACCTGAATTCGATATATATTACTCTACAAAGCAATATGTTGGTAAATTATATCAATCATGCATTGAAGAGCATCAATGTTTTCTCCCAACAACAGTAGCATTACATATGATTGTCTATTTCATATCTACATCCATCCCCCAATCTCCACCATCAATCCATCAATCTCTCCAATCCATCCCACAATCTCTTCTATCCATCCTCTAATCCTTTCCATCAATCTCTCAATCTTTCCCATCCATCCCACAATCTCGTTTATCCATCCTCTAATCACTACCATCAATCTCTCAATCTCTACCATCTGTCCCTCAAGATCTTCAATCCATCCTCCAACTGGACACATCCATCTCTCCTGTTCTGCTCTCAATTGCTGCAATCCTTCTCACAAACCGGGTCATTCGTCCCGCAATCCTTATCTTGACCAAATTCCTCCATCCTTTCATCCATCCTCACACCCTGATTTCATATCCATCCCCCAATCCCTTCCTCCCTTTCATCCCCCAATCCCCCCTTCCGTCCCCGGATTAGTCCTGTTTCCCGTCCATTTAAAGATTTCCATCCATACGGAAGTCTACGTCTAATCATTTCCAAGTCATTACCCCCTGTCCTCCCCTGCTTGCCTGAATTTAGTCTGCAGTAGTCACGCTCTCTAGGGGACATTTATTGGCTGCAAGATCTTAACTCCATTTCATGTCTAAAGCGACCGTTTACTGCTAAATGATTAGCATTGGGTTTGTAGGGTTCGCTGGTCATTTACAGTGGTGCTCAAGCTTCCACATTTTAGACTCCTCAACCAGCTTTTCACTACCACACTCTAGAAACCTACCATTTACTTGATGGGCATCATTAATAGCCCTTGTGCTCTGTAGGTTTCATTATAGCGTCCAACCATACATTCTTGCAGTGATCCATGCAAGTTACAAAACACAATGCAAAGAGAGAGAGTAATGCACATTATGATGTAGTTCTTGGTCATTTAACAGGCTAACTCCTTCCCTTATATAGGGCAGCGTTTATCCATCTTTTCTGTTGGACTCTATGGGAATGACACATGATGCATATTTTAGATGATTTAAACTCCCACCTCTGGGCCAGTTAAAAGCCTATCGCATTCATGAGGACTCTATATGATGATGTGATTAAACTGCGGCCCTGACACTAGGGCATACTTTATTAAATTGTAAAATATTTAAGAATAGAAAAGAATTGCTTCTAGACGGTTGTAATGAAGTTAAAACCTTCGGTCCGTCGACTCTCTGTGCTCTGCTGGAATGACACTGGTGATGCATGATTTGGCGGGAAAACAAGTTTGAAAACTCTCACATATGGTGGACATCACGGAGTGGGTGAAAGTAGCAAGTTTCACCTAAGACTAGCTATGCTGTTAGCACTTGGCAGCTGACAAAATGCTAACTATCCGATAGCAAAACATGTTAGGCCAGCCAGAAAGGAGTTGTTGAAGGTTATGTAAAGAACATGGAGATTGGAACTGACAGAGAGTGTTATTTATGCATTCAAACACGGCTAGCTAAAAACAAATTTTAGTTTAACAAAAACCTCAAATCGTTTTTGATTTACTACCTATTTGTTTCTATTTTATACAGTGGGGCAAAAAGGTATTTAGTCAGCCACCAATTGTGCAAGTTCTCCCACTGAAGAAGGTGAGAGAGGCCTGTAATTTTCATCACAGGTACACTTCAACTATGACAGACGAAATGAGAAACAAAATCCAGAAAATCACATTGTACGATTTTTAATGAATTTATTTGGAAATTATGGTGGAAAATAAGTATTTGGTCACCTACAAACAAGCAAGATTTCTGGCTCTCACAGACCTGTAACTTCTCCTTTAAGAGGCTCCTCTGTCCTCCACTCGTTACCTGTATTAATGGCACCAGTTTGAAATTGTTATCAGTATAAAAGACACCTGTCCACAACCTCAATGGCCAAGACCAAAGAGCTGTCAAAGGACACCAGAAACAAATATGTAGACCTGACTCCACGCAAGATCTCACCCCGTGGGTTCAAAATGATCACAAGAACGGTGAGCCAAAATCCCAGAACCACACGGGGGGGGACCTAGTGAATGACCTGCAGAAAGCTGGGACCAAAGTAACAAAGCCTACCATCAGTAACACACTACGCCGCCAGGGACTCAAATCCTGCAGTGCCAGACGGGTCCCCCTGCTGAAGCCAGTACATGTCCAGGCCCGTCTGAAGTTTGCTAGAGAGCATTTGGATGATCCAGAAGAAGATTGGGAGAATGTCATATGGTCAGATGAAACCAAAATATAACTTTTTGGTAAAACTCAACTTGTCGTGTTTGGAGGACAAAGAATGCTGAGTTGCATCCAAAGAACACCATACCAACTGTGAAGCATGGGGGTGGAAACATCATGCTTTGGGGCTATTTTTCTGCAAAGGGACCAGGACGACTGATCCGTGTAAAGGACAGGATGAATGGGGCCATGTATCGTGAGATTTTGAGTGAAAACCTCCTTCCATCAGCTAGGCCATTGAAGATGAAACGTGGCTGGATCTTTCAGCATGACAATGATCCCAAACACACCGCCCGAGCAACAAAGGAGTGGCTTCGTAAGAAGCATTTCAGGGTCCTGGAGTGGCCTAGCCAGTCTCCAGATCTCAACCCTTAGAACATTTTTGGTGGGAGTTGAAAGTCTGTGTTGCCCAGCTGCAGCCCCAAAACATCACTGCTCTAGAGGAGATCTGCAAGGGGGAATGGGCCAAAATACCAGCAACAGTGTGTGACAACCTTGTGAAGACCTACAGAAAACGTTTGACCTCTGTCATTGCCAACAAAGAGTATACAACAAAGTATTTAGCAAATACTTATTTTCCACCATCATTTGCAATTAAAATCGGATTTCTTTTCCTAATTTTATCTGTCATTGTTGAAGTGTACATATGATGAAAAATACATGCCTCTCTCATCCTTTTCACTGGGGGAACTTGCACAATAGGTGGCTGGCTAAATACCTTTTTGCCCCACTGTATATTGTGGCATGTAGATATTTGTGCATTGTTCAATACAGATAACAGAACAGATTCTTCTTTTATAACATTTGATGTGAGGTGATAGAACACAGCTTATTATTTGAGGCCATTCAAAGATGTAAAATCTCTCCAGATCATTTAGAGGTCTTGGTCCTCACCAATGGACTATCCACTTCCGGCCTACTTCCCAAGATTCCCGTGGGGTTTGCCGGTGTATCTGTGTTGTTAAGAGCAGAGATCGCCTCTCTCTCTAAGAAACAGGATTCTCTAGTTGTCAGAAGCCCAGCTTGGCTGGTACAGCTAATATTTCCTGATCACTAAGAGGGGTGGGGAAATGCATTGCAATTTGAATATTCGGCTTCTTCAGTTGGACCTGCCCCAATGAATGGTTTACCACTGTGGACCTGTGGAAGGCATACATCCAATTGTGTCAATTCATTCCCAACATCGAAGTTACTTTAGTTTATTGTCCTCCTGTTCAAGCTCACCCTTTTTGGAGAGATTCCTTTCTCCAATGAGAGGCTTGGGGCTTGGTGCATTGCTAGTTGGGGTCAGCACCTGTGTCCCCCTGTTTTGTTCATTCTTTGGGGTTCAAAATTATTTCTAAGAGGATCTTTTTCACTCCATTCAAGTCTATTCTTTTCTTGGGGGTTGAGTTGGATTCAGTTCAGAAACCTTCATTTATGTCCTGCAGAAGGAATCTGTTTGACCACAGCCTGTACCGGTTTCAGCTCTGGGATATAGTAGTGTTTTGGAGACGATGGCTTCTACGACATCCGTGAACCTTTTAGGGCTCTTATTGATGCAACCGATTCCGCGCTGATTGTCTTCCCCACTTCTGAACCCATCGCGCCAGCTTTGTTCGTTAGAGGCTCTGAGGATCCCCGTATTTCCTCCAGTAGTTTAGGGACCACTTTCCCAATAAGTCCTCTTTTGCCAAGGGATTAGGACAGACACATCCCTCCCAGGGGGTGGGGAGCATGGAGAGGTGGAGGTTCATTAGAGTGGTTGCACAAGTAATCGTTGATCACATTTGCCATTGCTGCGGCATTGGACTGGTATGTGCTGGTAAGGACCAAAAACAGTCATATGTATGTATAGTTATATAATCAGGAAAGGTGGAACCTGTGTGCGATTTATTTATTGCTCATTCCAAATCTGGCATGGATCATCCACAGGGCACCCTGTGCCTCAGAATCAAGGTGGCAGCCCGCAGTGGCCCCAGACCTGTGAGAAGCACTGCCTGAAAATGTGCATTTATTTTCTTAATGGGAGGTAAGAGCTCTCTGTTCGGCCTTGACGCCTTGACGCCCACCATTTCCAGGTCAGCAGAGGTGCAGAGGTGCGTGCACAGAGGTGCAAGACACTGTGATTAGACCACATGTCCCAATAGGAAGAGAAGACACTGTGATTAGACCACATGTCCCAATAGGAAGACACTGTGATCAGACCACATGTCCCAATAGGAAGACACTGTGATTAGACCACATGTCCCAATAGGAAGACACTGTGATTAGACCACATGTCCCAATAGGAAGAGAAGACACTGTGATTAGACCACATGTCCCAATAGGAAGAGAAGACAATGTGATTAGACCACATGTCCCAATAGGAAGACACTGTGATTAGACCACATGTCCCAATAGGAAGAGAAGACACTGTGATTAGACCACATGTCCCAATAGGAAGAGAAGACACTGTGATTAGACCACATGTCCCAATAGGAAGAGAAAACATTGAGAAAACAACTGTAAAGAAGAGTAGAAGAAGCAGTAGAAAAAAACAGGAAGGAGCGAGAGATGGAGAAAGATTGTTGATAATTCCGTTGGGGGAAACTACAGCATGACACAACATAAACCTCAGTGCCCTGAATCCCCTGTGTTCTGGGGCCACATAGACACAAGGAGGACAAGGTACACAATGTGCTGGGGGTCCTTTGTGGCTTGACAGTGTCACTGTTATGACTTGTGGCCAAATATTCCAGAGGTGTGTATCTTTACCAGACGACATGAAGCTGTATGGAGTAGAAAGACCAGTGTGTTGTACACATCGAATTGGGGTTGTATATAATCATCTTAAGAAACTAAAGGGAAGAGAAGGAGACAAATGCGTATGCTAATAGTGTCTCTGGAGAGAACCGTTTAGCTGCATGCGCTGGTCTTTGTCTAAATTAGTTCTGTTTTGTCTCTTCTCACCTGGGATCTGGTAAGATGTCTGCCACATAGGAATTCTCATCTGCAGTGTAGCTCTGTCCTTTTGTTTAATTCTTTTGAGCTACAAGCAAGTAGCATAGAGTCAGAGAAACATAAATACAATACATTGGTTGTTGACTGCAATTTTCTGAAACAGTTATGGGAGTCATAAATACCTGTTAGACCCCGTGGCCTATGATAGGGAGGGTCCTCTTTTTTGTTGTACAACTCCCAAAAGCCTCTCTGTTTTCATACAGACTTCCATTCGAATTAGAACAGTTTTAAAAATCTGAACGCTTGTGTCATTCCAGCGGTTATACTGTCCAGAATCTCCAGAACATCTTTAAATGTGTACAAAACCAAGTGGTGGACACAGCAATGATTAGATATACTTCTATTTTAATAGTGTGTTGAGACAATCAATGCTTAATTGTAAATTTAAATTAGGATTGATATATTTACACCTGAGTAATACTCTATGCTAAAGAGCCACTTTAATGAATTTAGTGTAGTCTTTAATCAACTAGCTTTATCTACATTCTATATTGACTGTGCATTTCTATATTATCATATATGGATAGTCTCTAAAGATAACATTATCATATATTGATAGTGTAAAGAAAGATTAGAGGAGGCTGCAACAGTGCAAGGCTGAACACATTTAATTGGAAATATTCTAACATCTAATATTATAAAAATACAGAATAGGATATGTTGGCCACCCTGTAAAATCACCTAAATTACTGGGAACTTAATTAAACAAGACTGTATTAAATTGCCGATACATAAAACACTGTATACAATACAACATTTCAAACAATGACCTGCTGTATGTGTGCTTTTCAATTTCAATATTACATTTGTTCATACTAATGCAACTCAATAGGAAACATTTATTTGAAAAGAGAGTCACAAGATTTGCGACACGATTGTTTTCATTCCTCTGCAATCCTCCCCATGTGAGCCTTACAGAAAAGAGTAAAAGAAAACAAGCATTTAATAGAAGACTTTAGAAGAGCTCTGTTTCAACCTGACCAAGACATTGTTTTTAAGCCTGGTGCCGTTAAGAAGACTCTGTCCGTTCTTTCTGGGATATAATGCCTGACCAGTGGGTAGGGCTTCTGGATGATTCAGAATTATTTGAGACATACCCAAGAGAACAGCCAGGTGAGAAAGTAATACTCCATCTGGGGTAATAAAGTAATATATATATATAAGTAAAATATCAAGCAATCAAAAATATTGAAGAATCAAGTACATGTAGAATCAAATGCATTTAGAATCAAGTACATGAAGAATCAACTACATGAAGAATTTATAGGCCTTCATCCTCATTCAGGAAAAATAAATAAAACCTTTTGATAGTGTTATTTATATGTATGTCTGGGAAGGAGATAGAGGTTTATGTGACAATAGCCTTCTAGGTGTATGTGTGTATGTGTGTATGTATGTATGTGTGTGTGTGTGAGTGTGGGTGGGTGTGTGTCATCGTTGTGACATGTGATGGTTCCCAGCCCAGTCCTCTTCTCAGTGATTGACAGGTTGTAGATTGCCTCCCTCCAGACATGACACACACACACATACATACATACACACACACACACACAGATTCAGAGAGAGAGAGAGAAAAAGCGAGAGAGAGCACAATCAATATCCATCTTTTGTGCTCTAAATCCACACTGACACAGAGACTTCCAGACAGAACGGAGGTGTTAGTTGATTCTGTTGTCGAAGTAAACTTTAAATTTCACACTACTGTTAGGCTGTTTCAGCCAGTCAGATCCGGAGTTGGGCTCAGATCTGGGGACAGATGGACGAGGAGGTGAAAGGGGAAGACAAGTTTAGCCATAAAAGATAGAGAGAGAGGAGAAAGGTGGAGGGAGAGACTGGGTAAGTGGAGTGAGAGAGGAGGCGGAAGGCCAGATTGGGGAAGAGTTGAGAGTGGAGGTGGAAGGCCAGATTGGGGAAGAGTTGTGAGGGAGGAGGTGGAAGGCCAGATTGGGGAATAGTTATGAGGAGGAGGTGGAAGGCCAGATTGGGGAAGAGTTGGGAGGGAGGAGGTGGAAGGCCAGATTGGGGAAGAGGTGTGAGGGAGGAGGTGGAAGGCCAGATTGGAGAAGAGGAGTAAGGGAGGAGGTGGAAGGCCAGATTGGGGAAGAGGTGTGAGGGAGGAGGTGGAAGGCCAGATTGGGGAAGAGGAGTGAGGGAGGAGATGGAAGGCCAGATTGGGGAATAGTTGTGAGGTGGAGGTGGAAGGCCAGATTGGGGACGAGGAGTGAGGAGGAGGTGGAAGGCCAGATAGGGGAAGAGGTGTGAGGGAGGAGGTTGAAGGCCAGATTGGGGAAGAGGAGCGAGGGAGGAGTAGACAGGGAGACAGATCCTCTCTCATACCCAGAATCCTACTGGGGTGTTTTTTAGTTTTCTGGTCACACCTGTCGTTTTCTCCTCATAATACTATTTGGACAGCAGGATTTTTGTGATAACAAAGGAATTATATATCAGGTGGTTTGTTGCTGTAGTTGTTGAAAGGTTGCAAAGCAACAGGACAAAAAGGTCATTCGATTACCGATGACCAGAGGGGCATCATGGGTAGGATCAGATGAGGGAAATTGCTGTGTTGGTATGTGAAAAATCGCTTGGAGTGGCCATGCTCAAATCACCTCAGGGAAGGTTGTTCATAATGTAACTAAAACAGCCCCTCTAAATACCAATGATTCTGACGTTAATAAACTGGCTAATAGACAGAAATTGTTACTAAAACAGCGACATGAACTGAAATGAATCTAGTGTTACTGATAAAGCTCCATTAACAGTGAATATAACACTAAAACAGTCATAAACATTAAAATTGTTACAAAAATTAGTTTGTGGAAAATATTTGAATTTTCTTTGCAATTAACATCTGTCTTAAAATATGTTCTTAAGATATTGCTCTAATTATTGAAGTATAATCTTATTTCTTATTTTTTATTTGCAGTTATTAAATTGTTGTTCTCCCGGTTTATTTATTTTTTAATTAGTCGTTCCTATGCTTGCTACCGTACCGTAAAATTGTACCACGCGACGTGTTTCATAAGGTTAAGTGTCTTTTGTCTTTGTCTTTCTCGCAGAACACAAATGAACTGAGGATTACTATCACTGCTGGTGTGACGTTGGAAGTCTTGTCTCAGGAAAGAGCAGATCAGCTGCCATCTGCTGGCGATATAAAATATAGCAACGCTCAGTGAAGAAATTAGGAACATTCCGTGCCCAACGATCATACAGTCAATTACCGCGTACATATAGACGACCATGGAATCGGATGAACATTAAAATCGCTACAACTTTTGAAGTATATGAAAAATACAAAAAGTAGTAAACATTTTATCCTATCTATTCCATGTAATATTCCATGCTAAAAAAAGACAAACATAGACAGCACTTATTAATATTATGAGATATTATTATAATATTCTTACATCCGAAGTTCATCACAATTATAATAGCATATTAAAGTTAAAGTGATGGAATGGCTTTAAAAAATTAAAAAAATTGCTAGCAGAACTTAATCTAAGTCACGTAACTTAAGTTGTGTCTCAGAGTATTAACACAATAAACACAATTCCATGCTTCAAAATGGTCACTGATCCAACATTCAGGTGTCACCTGTAGAATCTGCCAGAAGATTATAACATCAACTATAATATAATCTTATACTGCAGTGTAATCATGCAATACATTATAACCATGTATTTCAATATAACCATACAATGCAATACAATCATACAATACACGATCAACCCCAGCTTGAAATTTCAATCTTCTAACCTGAACTCAGAACCCAAATGAACCCTATTCCCTACATAGTACACTCATTTTAAACAAGTCCCAGACCTAAACTAGTGCACTATCAACAGTATACAGTGGCATTTGGGAGGTTGTCTGCAGATTCAATGTATAAGAGGGCACTCTCCATATTAACTGTGTAGAATTTAATAGTAGCAGGCAGACTGAAGCCATCCTGTCATCCCCCAGCGAGGCGAGAGGCCTTGACTCCAACCATTACTGTTGATTAGTTAACCTTTTAGGGACCAAGGCCTTTAACAACTCTCTCTCTACTCTCTCTCTTTTTCCATCACTCTCTCGCTCAGCTTCTCTCAGTGTGTGTGTGTCTCTCTCAGTTCAGAGACGCTCTTTGTTTCCCTGTCAGTTAATCAATACGAGTAAGGAGGAGAAGTTTAAAAAGACCCTTTCCCCTTCGCCAACACAATGACTTTTTATGTCCTGAAGGGTGCTGATGATATTAGCCTTCATATTATGGGATGGATACACACTGGCTGATGTGTATATTGGAGATCTCCACCTGAAAAGGCTCCAATCAATGTTTGGTTAGAAGGTCCTTGATTGAATCGGACAATCCTATAATTTCGTGTGTGTGTTTCTGTGTGTGTACGCACGTGTATGTGTGTGTTGGTGTGGGTGGGGGTGTGTGTGTGTGGGGAGTCCGTGTGCGTTTGTCTGTTCCCGCCCTGTATTCCGCGGTGTGACCCTGTCTCCGTGAGTCCCTGTAGCCCCCGGGTCCTGTGCTGGACTTGTATGACGACAGATCTGGCGGCGATAGTGGAGCGGGCCTGGGCCGGGTCTAGACGCCACGCTGACGCAATGCCATTATCTCTCAGCCCTCTACTGACTGCCGGAAAAGGCCAAGGGCTCTGTGAGCTGCCAGAGGTGGCCAACCCAGGGCCCGCAAAACTAATGGGAGGGACGCCCTGAGGAGAACCCAGTGATGATGGAGGAGGTGTGTGTGTGCGTGTGTGTGAGGATTGGGGGAGGGGTGGCCGGTGGGAGAAGAGGGGAGTGAAGTGGGAGTTGGACACATGTTCCTGACCTCCCGGCTTCAGTGTTGATTTCACCTGGATTCCTCATAGTGTTTCCATTAGGTTAAAGCCATCGCTACCTAACCATCCTCTCCGCTCTCTCTCCTCATCTCTAACACACAGCCTCCTTCTCTCCCCCTCTCTCTCCCCACCTCCCAAACCCACCCTCCTCCTCTCCTCCCTCTCTCCCCACCTCCCAAACACACCATCCTCCTCTTCCCCTCTCTCCCCACCTCCCAAACACACCATCCTCCTCTTTTCCTCTCTCTCTAATCCCCCCTATCTTATCACACTCATCCCTTATCCTCTCTTCACCCTCCCTCCTTTATCCCGTCATCTCCATCCTCCCCTCTGCACCCTCCCGCCCCATCTCTCTTTCGGTACCCGAGACCCTCTCCCTGTCTTCTCCCCTCCCTCTCTATTAGTTCTTAAGTGCTGAGCGTTATAGAGTTCATTAGCCTAATCCACTGTGACATCAGGAGAGAGAGAGAGTGAGAGAAACGGGGGTGAGGGAGGTGGAGAAGGAGGCACCTTTAAACAGGCGAGGTGAAACTCTAGAAGCCCTGCCGGCATCTGTCGGATCCATGATCGATAACTTAGCGAGGGAACTGTCCCTTCCGTACATCCATCCTTCCGTCCGTGCCCGCATATCTGGCCCTTTCTCCCCCACAGCGTACCCAGCTGACCACCCTGGTAGAAGCCGTGAAACAGTGTCTGTCCCAGAAGGCCAGAGCAGATTGTCCAGCCGGTCTCTCCGTTTCACTGCTCTATAGATCTCTTAACGCTAATGACTTTCAAGTGGTTTGGACAGTTGTAGACAGCTTGTTGGAGGGGCATCTGTCACATGCTTTAGTCAGCCATTCACAGCTACATTGATTAATGCAACCAGAGGTCAAAGGGCGCAGTGATTGTGGCCAACCAGAAACAAATAAATACAAAGACTGACTGGCTTTTCATTCGGGGAGGCTGGATGACTTACTTGCTTTTCTTCTGGTTGCATTTAACATTTAACACGTTAAGCACTATTACCAAGAGAAACTCTCAGTAGTAGCACATAGATATATTTGCATGGGTGGCTGGATTCTTTGATCTTAAGGTATTCAAGCTTTGGCCAAACATATGTTATATTTATACACCATACATATAAATGAATGAATGTATAATAATACATCATGAAAATTAAAGTGTTTTTATTGAATGTCAAAATATGAACATTTATTAAAATAGGAAGCCTTCACAATATTTTGTTTGTGAATATATATATATATATATATATATATATAAGTACACTATTGTTCAAAAGTTTGTGGTCATTTAGAAATGTTATTGTTATAAAAAAGAAAGCACATTTTTGGTCCATTAAAAATAGAAATATAGCGTGGACATTGTTTTATGTAGTAAATCACTACTGTAACTGGAAACAGTTGATTTTTAACACACAATCTGCATAATTATCTGCAACAATCAGTCCTGTGTTCCGATGGCACATTGTGTCTGCTAATCCAAGTTTTTCTTGTTAAGGCTGATTGATCGTAATCATTGGGATTATGTTGGCACTGCTGAACACCGTTGTTAAATAATCCTTAAAACTGTCATTCTTTAGATTCGTTCAATATCTTCCACATCAGTCTTTGTGGGTTCGACTACAGTCTCAAAATGACAAGAAACAACAAACTCTGAAAGTGTTCTGAAAGTCATCCGTCTATTCTTGTTTTAAGAAATTTAAAGTATTCATTGTGAGAAATTGCCAAGAAATTAGCATCTCGTACATCGACGTGTAGTGCTTCCTAGCGCAAATTGATAAAAATCCTCCAGACCCATCGTCAGACCTTAAGCTGGTGCAGTTGGCCCTGGGTTCCTTCTGGTGCAGGACAATGCCCGGTCTCATGTGGCCAGAGTGTGTAGGCAGTTCCTGGATGACTAAAGCATTGATGCCACTGACTGGCACTCAAGTTCCCCAGACCAGAATCCGATTGAGACATCATCCACCATCTCATCAGCAGAATGCCAAGACGTTGATGGGCACGTGGGTGAACATGAAATCGACACAATTTGAAACAGCCTCCGAGTTTGAATCCAACCCCCAATTCGTTTCCATTGACCGTTGTTATGTCATTTTGTTTTCAATTATTTACCCAATATACTGTAAAGATTTTGATATCTATTGTATTTTGTTTATCGAGACCTGATATGTATGAAGTGTTAATCCATTTTTTAAAGCAGTGTCGATTACAGTGACTAGTTTGAGAAACAGACGCCTTACAGGTCCTAAAATGGCAGCTACATTAAGTATTACCCACAAACACGTTTCAATGTCAACTATGAAGAGGCGACTCCATGATGCTGGCCATCTAGGCAGAGTTGCAAAGTAAAAAAGCCATAGCACTGATTGGCATATAAAAAGAAAATATTAAGATGGGCAAAAAAACACAGACACTGGAAGAAAAACACAGAGGAAGAACACTGCCTAGAAGGCAGGCATCCTCTTACTGTTAATGTGGAGACTGGTGTTTTGTGGCTAAAGTTTAATGAAGCTGCCAGTTGAAAACATGTGAGACATCTGTTTGTTAAACCAGACACTTTAATGTATTTGTTCTCTTGAACATTTGTTCATCAGGGCCTTCCACTCCTCTTTCTATTCTGGTAAGAGCCAGCTTGCGCTGTTCACTCGAAGCATAGGATGAAATCTTCAGTTTCTTGAAACTGAACAAGAATATACCTACACGTTTCAGAAGAAAGTTCTTTGTTTCTGACCATAATGATCCTGTAATTGAACCCACACATGCTGATAAAGATACTGAACTAGCCTGAAGGACAGTTTTCTTGCTGTTTTAATCCGGACAACAGTTTTCAGCAGTGCTAACATATTCTACTGACCAATTAGACTTTTAAAGTGATACACTTGGATTAGTAAACACAAAGTGCCATTGGAACACAGGAATGATGGTTGCTGATAAGGAGCCTCTTTACGCCTATATAGGTATTCCATTGAAAGTCAGCCGTTTCCAACTACAATAGTCATTTACAACCATAACATGTCTACGCTGTATTTCTGATCAATAAGATGTAATTTTAATGTACGCATTCAGTGACCCCAAACTTTTAAACTGTAGTGTATATATAAGATTTTCTAAAATATTGATGAACATTTCAAGGCCCTAGCCTCTCATCCCAAAATGAAAATGCGGAAGGGCTTTCCACATCATGTGTTGACCAGTCAGATACCCCAAATTTAAAAGGGTTTTTACTCAGCATGTCAGAAACCAGGTGGAGATCTTAAGTCAGCAAAAGCCTGGAGCAGATCTGATTGGCACTAAGGTAATTAAATCAAATGTCAAAACATGCTGATGTTTAATGCTCTCCTCAAATTAAAAGCCTTTATTCAACATGACCAGTTGGAGTGTTTTCAGTCAATAATTTTGAAATCAGAAATACATTTCTGTCGAAGAATGTCTTAGAGAAAGGGCATTAAACATCTTGTTTATGTTCTGTCAGTTAGAGGCGATATCCAGGGAGGCAACATTTCAACTTTCAGAAATCCCCTGCCATTTGAAATATAATTGGCTGTATTGTTGAGCTGAGTGAGGGTCTGCTCTGAAAGCTGCTGCAGGTTTGAGTATTTGTTGCTGACACAATGTCAGGCTGTTTGTGTCAGCAACAACAACAGCAGAATAAAGATCTTACTCTGATGGACATTCAACTGTACAGTATCCACCTCTGACAACATGGACATTGCTTTAGAGGTCCTTCGATAAACTAGGGCACCCGGAAGCATTTGTTGAAGAGGCCAACCATTGATTTTCATGTGACCAAGATATGAGATTTATACAATATAATAAAACAACCAATGTTTAAAAAGCTTTCCTCAGGCTTGGAAACTGTGAAACATGGTGTGACCTAAAACACAACTCTATATTTACCTATGTATTATATACTTTTTTCTCCTTACATTATTATCCAAAGGATTCAACAGTTTAGTAGTATATTTACTTTAGATGTTCTGCACATGCTTTTCCAATATGGTACGCAATGGCAAAATATAATGCTCTTTTTATTTGTATTGAAATGTTTTATTCCACCGTTTTTTAACAAGAAAGGATCATTAACGATTAGTGCTTGTGGAGTCTGACTAGTTACCAGGGGACAACATTCTTTAGTGGCACAAATCAAATCAAAGAAGATAAAAAATGCCTTATGTGTCCTGCAAACTGGCCATCCGACCATCACATAATTGACCATCACATGATCACAGAGGGGACCAACACAATATCACATAGTGGACAATCACAT